>JAQFZH010005432.1:0-10570 GCA_034695485.1 Entomobrya nivalis
GGTTAATATCCAAATTCTATTCGCATCGAGCCCGTTTTTTCCTTTGAGATGAAAACATGTATTTCCTAAACTTATTTACAGTTTTCATCTGGTCCGTGAAATGTGCACTACTTGAATTTTTCTCTAGTTTCATTTATATTTTGCTTTCACTCGATTTGCGGTTCAGATTGACTGATTGGAACGAGAAAAAAGTTACTAGAAAACTGCTGCAATCGTTTGTCGACTGGTTCTTTCTCGAGTGACTGTCTGTCCTGTCAGATCTGCCTGCAGTTGTAGTATATTAAATTGTATTGCTTATTTCTGTATGTAACTATTACCAGCATGCATATTTCTATCTAAATGAATGTATGTAACACAATCCATTTTACATATACATTTAAACAAAGTAGCAATACAACTAACAACTTCTGGGCAACACATCTGCATTTATTTGCGAATTTCTTGTTTTTTCTTCGTGAGGTAAGTCCCCAGAGAATGAAAGATAAGCAACAGAAGAAAACGGAAGAATAGTTGAAACAGTAAAGATAGCAGTGGACCGACAGCAATAACAAAAAAGTGAGCAATGGTGACTACTGACTGATAGTGATTGCGAGTGAGTGAGTACTGAGCTTACAGTTGTCCTCGTCGTAGTCCCAGTCTTCTCTGTAATCATCATCAACTCTCCTTGCGGAATACTATAAACTTTGTGTCCTATTTATTTTCCATGCTTGAATGTACAAAAATACTCTTCAGATAGTTTGTCTTATTTTTCGGTTTTCTTCTCTTCTTTTTTTGCGGCTATGTGGCTATTATGTTTATGGTGCAACCATGCTTGAATGAATGAATGTATGTAAATTGTTGTCTCTTGTCTTTTTTACAGTTTTATTTCTTGAGGCTGTGGCGTTGCTGCCAGAGCTGCTTGCTCCTTCTTTATAGAAATAAGGGCTTTATCGGATGTGTGTCTACTGACATATGAAATCATAGTATAGCTCATGGCACCATGGAATAGAGAATGGAAATACAATGTGCTTACATTACAATTATATGCATGTTATCCTTTCACTTTTTACAACTTTTTGTCGTTGCGAAATTGTGCAGCAAAAAAATTGAAAGATTTCTTACTTTTTTTGCAGTGTAGGAATATATGAAATATGCAATACCATGTGTTTGCCTCTGGGTACACTTATTTACATGAAAAAATACACATTTGTACAGTATGACATGTTTTCTCCCAATTTTACGATAGTTTTTTGTGTTTGCGATGTAAGTACAGTGGTGGTGGTGGTTGGATCAGAAATGTTGCTAGTTACATTTATCTTCTTTTTTGCTGCGTGTATGTGTAATCTCATTTTCCTCCTAGCATGAATTCATGCATGTTTGCTTGGTCCGTATCAGAATCAGTTCAACAGCAGCAACGAGAGTATAGAGTAAAAACAAAAGCCAGAAAAGCAGACAGTTTTATACACATAAAAAGTAGCCACATATATTGGACGACACATCTACTTGGAATGGAAAAGGAAAGCAGCGGGCACACAACCACACACACATAATATACATAATACATACATATATTATCATACAATACCCACTCGCTTTTTCCGTTGCTGCTTGTCTTTTGTCTTTCTTTCAGAATAAATCTTGATTTTCACTTAAGCCATCCATGAAAAGTTTCCCGTCTGGATTTGCACTGAACGAAAAGGCGCATTTTATATAGATTTTATGGCTAGATATGTACTTATGCATGCATTTTACGTACGAATGTATGATTATATTATGTAGGAGTTTGAAACACACGTGTCTTTAAGATATACGAAAAGCACTTTATGGGATAATAGTTTTCTTCGTGCTTTCTCTTTTGGTTCTTGGTAGCAAAGTCGGCATCGAAACTTGACATGGTGAAGTGGCGCTCTGCACTATAAGAGAATAATAGGGCCTAGTGGAAAGGACAAGACACAAGAAGAAGAGTGGTTGACTTAAGCAAACTCATTGGAACGAACGAACGATTTTCTAAAGTCTCAAGTAAAAAGTGGCACTACTTTGTTCTTCTTCTTAGAATTGTTGTATCGTGGGTTTGCTTCATAATTTTATTGAGACATAGTCATGTCTGCATATATGCATATAAGTACATGGATAAAAGTTCTTGTTGGAGATGAGATTGTTTCTTAAGACCTCACGGAAAATATTGTTTTCTCATGAATTTTATCCTTTTGTTATATACTTGATTCCCTTCGCACCAAGAGACCAGAGAATCTACTTCAGAAGTAGAAAATCTGTTTCCTTTTCTTCATAGTATTTTATAAGTGTGGTTGGAGGAAGGAAAGGTGAAAGGACAGCGGAAAAAGAAAGGAAATGGGGGAACTGAACGATTTACTATATATTTGTTGTTGTCAAGAGAGAGGAACATGTGGCGAAATAGATTGTAAAATAAGTCATGTAGATAGGTACTTACATACATACATACTTCACATGACACAAGCACTGCACGTTCTGCTGCGTGATTGATGTGACTTTCGTCTTGTTTTGCTTTTGATTTCATGGAGGGAGCAAACCAAAGAACGAAATGGCGCTCTGGTAAGGGTTTAAAAGTACATTTGAAGTGTGTACAAAACAAATATTTACACCAATTCGAGGACGTCATGAAGTGTACGCACATAAATCTGACAAATGTACTTACGGCGACATTTCTCATGATTGATTAATTACTTTCCTAGTGGGCACAGGTGTGTGTAAAAACCCATGCTATAATTTCTAATAGGAATGGTGTTTATGCTCAGCGTTATAATAAGATACTGATTACTTTAGAAAGGAAAAATGTTATACTGATGCCGTTGTTTTTTTTTCGGAAAACTGAAATTCTAATCAGACTCATCATCATTTAGTGTTAGTAATTAAACAAGTATTTGTGATATGACTTAGATTTGTATGTTCTATTGAATTCTATGTTATAATCTTATGGTTGTTACATCTGCATTCGTCGAAGTATTCATGTTTAAAAGTCACTCAGCTCGAGCCATGTGCTAACTCATGAGCTGTCAAGTGAAAGCTTGCTTTCTTTGTTCCAACTTTAACCGCCGTCTTCGCTTTACTCCAATGAACTAAGTTGGGAAAGTAGGGAACTTCGTGGTAGTTTCTCCAACGGAAAGTAGATCGTGCTGCTTGTCTGTGAATTGAGCTTGAGCTGGAGAAAATTGAGACGAAAAGAGAAAGTAAGAGTTTTCCATACTTTTGCTCATTGCAGGAAGAGTGCAGTCAAACACTACATATGTTGTGTTTATGCTCAGTTGAATTTTTGTAAACCAATTGGTATACTTATAAAAGCCACAAAAATTTAACTTCTTAAACTAGAAATGATTGGTTTGCTTGAAGTGCTTTACTTATTTATATATGTACCTATTAGATGTATTACTAAATAACACACAAATAAAATGCGATACTATTACTACATCTTTAAAGCAATTTAACTTGACTATAATAGTTGCGGAGGGTATTTAAATTGCAATGAATATTATCGCGGACAACCTCGCATGTCGTTTGTACTACACGGCAACATGCTTTTAGTTAGCTCAAACTATGTATAAAACGGTATCATTCCACATTCCATTACACATCCATGTGAATGTAGTCCAAATAATGTACATAAGTGGATGTAATGGGTTGGAAACGGTAATGATTTCTGATTTTATCTTTTTACGTACGTACTCTATCAGATATTCGTTTGAATGCAATTCACTTTTAGTAATCAGTAATGCTTCTGCTTTCAGTACGTAATTAACCATAATATAATAAAAACGTAAATATCTCTAAAAATGTTGTATTGAACAAAATAATCACATGTATGTATGTATATTATGTATATAGTCTATATGTACTTTTCAGTCTGACTAGTGTGTATTGTAGATTTGGGTATTACATCATCTTTTGCCTTTCCACTTTTTATTATACATATTAAAACACTTTAATATGCAATATGTTAATATGTATAATTCAACTACATTATCCACCTCAAACATAATTATTATACTGCTGTATGCTTACTTTTTGTGCAACAAATGCTTGCTTCTCACGTTCTCAAAACAGCTTTAGTAATATTTGGTTATTCTAATTTTGGTACTTTTACCTAGAACCCAAACAAGTAGATGTCTATATTTAGTACTGAACAAACATTTTTTCTTACAAAATACTACATAAGTCTAGAACACATTCATCTTCCCATATATTTGTGTAATTTGTTTACTTTTATTTATGTAACGTGTAAACACTTGTCGACAAGTTCGGAATGTAAAAGTACTGTAGTTTTCTGCCGAATTGTTTATTTCTGAGTGACTACATCAAGACAAGGTGAAAGACATTTTCAATCGCAATTTACAGTTATTTCCAGTGTTTTGCTTTTTTTTTTGAAGATACACGATTCTTTTTGATCCAACCAAAATGTAGCCAATGATACTTCAGAACCGTTGACCGCATGGAACCCACCTGCAGTTCTCACACTTTCAACAAAAACTTTTCAAAATGAAAGTTTTTCTTATCCACTTTTACTTTTACAAAAGCTTAAACTTTCTTAGTTTCTAAAACCAGCCAGTTACAAGTTACAAAGTAAGACGTGTTTTTTATTCTCATGATAGTCGTGATGATGATGATGATGATTAGTCATCACACATGTACGTCGAATTCACTTGAAATAAGCATGCTGATGAAAAGACGTGGTAGATGTGCCCATCAGAAAAGCGGAATCTGTCTAGAAATTGTAGGTGATGAAGTGAGCGAAATCATTTGTGACTTGGTTGAGAACACTGAATAACATTACGTCTTGTTTTGTAAAAAGAAGAGTGAAAATTCACTTCAACCGTAGCCTAAAAAAATGAAAGAAAATATAATTTTCCACCATCCATAGTACCTGCTAAACACTTGTCAAAAGAAATTTCGACAGAGAAATAGAATGAAACTAGAGTACATGCGGAGTTCAGAGGCATCATTTCATGCAAACGAAAACGAACTCAAGCAAGACAAGCTGCTACACAACTCACCGCAATCTTTCAGCTCTTTCCATTTTCAATGAAATTCAAAAACTTTGGTCGATGGCTCGTTCGATCACTGTTACCGTCCATACACGTTTTCTTGGGATTTACTTCAAACAAATTGAGAAAGTATGCATATCAAGCTTAGATAGAATCTGTACACGTGTATTTTTGCCCTCAACAACAAACATCTGTGTAAAGTTTGCAAAGTTCGTTGTCGATTATTTCTAATAGTTTTATATCATCAGTAAAGATAGATGGATTGGATCATATAGAAAATTGCTTTTACGGAAGAAGATGGACATTCAGAAATACTAAACTTTTACTTTTCGCTTAGTCGTTCATTTAAGTTTTTATGAGTCTTGTGTGTGGTAATCTTGATGATGTTTTTCTATTCATTTACACTGTGAAGACGGTAGATTGATAGAAAACTTTAGTAAAATAGATAATTCAGAAGTTTCAAAGTTTTTAACATGGTGGACGACCAATGAGGCGAGGACGTGGTTACTAAAATGACAGGTTTTTCCTTACGTCATGTTATAATGTACATAAAAGGTTTTTTTCGCCTGCTACTTTTAAAAGGAATTATAACAGTTAGAAAAATGGAATCTACACATTGCTGTGCACCTACTCACGTTTCACTATCTTTTATTTAGTAAAAAAAAACACTAAAGAGAAAGTTTGAAGTTGAGTATATTTTGTCAGTTGATGTGTGGAACACTTAAAAAAATCTCATGTCAGAAACTCATGTTGAAATGTTTGTATTCCCAGAAGAGTAAGACAAGGTTGGCGGCTCGTGGAGTTTTATCTGAAACTGCTATAAAGTTGTAGCTTGAAACAAATACTGTGTAGTGACTTAAATGGCAAATAAGTTGTTATAGTTTAACCTTCAGCTTGCCAAAAATTTCAAATTATAGTTAGTTTTTCGAAGAAAATTTGTGAACAAGACTAACACAATTTTCATCATGCTGCTACTGAATCTTATCGTCACGAGTAATTAACAGCACTTAGATATCATAAAAATATTCCAGTTGAACATTTTTTTAAGAAGCTGAAACTTATTGTAGGTATAATATTATAATACTATTCATTAGATGCATCATGCATAATCATCATAATTGCCTGTTCCCAAAAAAATCATAAAGTTCTGTTCATAGTTGTGTTAGTCATATTCAATTTAAACTCTACACGAAAGCTTTTTCTATTCATAAAAATCCAAAATCACTTCAATTAAAGCTTCCAAAACTACAAAAAAATTGTACTATGAATACGTACTACTCTGTTGAATCATATTCTGCTTGAATATTTATTCAGTGTAGCAAATTCTTCTTAAATGTAAACTTGGTATTTGTACAGAAGTGTGGAAAGTAAAAATAAAATCTTTAAATAGACATTTCTACTCCACATCTTCCTTTGTTGACTGCTTCTTTTTGTTTGTTTTTACTTTCCTCACTATGTTCACTTGCATTATCTCGTGTTTTAAGTTTAGATGTTTTTGTGTACACAACAATTTAAATAGCTCTCAGCTCAGTTCTCCATTGTCCATGCACATTAACTGTATGATGATATAACAATTTGGATGAATACCCTATTTGTTGAAAAAAACTTTTCCCTTTCCTTACACGAATAGCTATTCAATACTCAGAGAATTTATAAAAAGGGGCAAACGAGAAGAACTTTATTTCATTTCCTTGAATGCCGTGGAAAAGCGAAGAGTGTTTTGTTCTTAATTCTTTATTCATTGGATATGTTTAAAAACATACATGCCTACAAATAGCTTACTTAGGAACATACAAATGCATAACAGAGAGTTCTAGTGCCTTTCAACATTATTGTACCGATTCATATATTTTGCTTTATATTAAGAGTATGGCAGTAACAATTCAGCAAATTGAATAGCTACAGGGAATAGATATATTCATGTGCTTTATTTCTTTACACAATTTAAACTTATTTTCTGCTATGAAGCATTTTCCCAGAATTCTTTTTCTGCAAGAGAGACTAATTTTCCCAGTTCAGCTTTCTTGGTTATTATGTACCTTCATATCATTTTGCACAAGTCGTCCTTTTCTGGCATACTACTCCCTTCCACCACCACCATCATCACCGCAACATCATCAAGTATCGTCGTCAGAACAGGGAGAAGAGAGAGAGAGAGCGAGTTAAGTTATATTTTTCTACTTTCCTTTCTTAGAAACCCCGCATATATTTCAGAACAACATAACATGCATATGTATGAACACAAAGCTATAAAGTCAACATATGACACACAATTTACAAAAAAATAAATATGCAACCTAAAGAAGCTTTGAGCAATTTCCTCCATTTTCTTCGTTTGATTCACAACAACCTCTACCCAATTTTTTTCTTTTCTAATAAAAGCTGCACGTCATGCATACGTTTCAACATCTTCAAAATATTTAGCAGAACGAATGTGAATGAATGGAGAAGAATATATGATGATTTCATACAAAAGATATATGTGTAAATATATTTTATATTACATTCATAACGTATAGCGTATTGTGCTAAATAAAGTATACGTGACACATCTTTAAGAGGTTTTTACCGAAGAATTTGGTTTGCACTTTAATAGTCTAATCCTTCTTAGCGTATCGTTGCATTAATCGATTATTTAGAATCGATTAAGTCATGATTTACCTGTCGAATTTAATAGTCAACCATCAACCTTAAACCAATTTAATTTGTTCGTGCAGGCAGACACGTCACATTATACATTGCAACAAAGTCTTAAAAGTCGAAAGCCCACAAAAATAAACGTTAAGTTTTGAAGTAATGTAAAGGTGTTTATGTTTTAATTCTTAGTGCCAGGAATGTACATGAAACCGATTACTTGGAAAATAGCATAAAATTTCAGCTCCTTCCAACTAAATTTCCACTAAAACATTTCCTCTAAACAATTTCGACTATATGTATTATACTTTCTTCAAAATAAAGTCTACTTCCCCAAAGTTTTGAGAAAAATTGATTTGACTAAAACATCTTTAAAAATAATTTTCATGAAAAATGTGCATTAATATATCTAGACTGTTATATTGCAATTCACGAATTCTTCAAAGTTTATGTTTTATGTATGCGGCTTCGTGTATTTTTAAATAATAACTATGATGGTAAATATCATCACCATCATCTTTATGCATACGTATGGGTCTATAAAGTGTACGTACAAATGCATATGCATAGCACACATGTTCATCTTCCCTCATTTTCCTTCCTTTTCCCGTCTCAACTTTGCTATTCGGTACATTTTTTTCATTTGAATATTTATACGTAGCCAACCACTACCGTCACATCACATTGACAAAACTCATTTCTTCCAACAAACTAGGACGAAGCCGAACAATATATTGCTGTTGCAAGAAAAAATGTAAAAGGAAAAGGTGAAGTGTTTTATTTTAACTAGTAGTAACAATCGTCGGGTGGTATGGTGGTACTTTAGTCTTTAGGCTTTTAGCCTTTCTCAACAGCAATAGTGATGATAATGGCAGAGTAGATACCATTCAAAATATGCATATTAGGTATTTATACAGAACAGGCACCAGAACAAGAACACAGACAAAACCAGCAAACTATGACGTACGAAAAGGGAAATTTTCTCTTCTTTCCTTTTCCTTCTTTACCACCATTTGTCTAGAAAAATGAAAGAAAAAACGTCGTGAAAAAGGAAATATTTTATTCATTTATTCAATTTCTCTTCTTTCACTCTACCCACTTTCTCTTGTCTGTTTCCTTTTGCTTTCTGTTCGAAAAGATGTGATTCTACTTTTTATATTACCAGTCGACCAAGACTACCATCAGCACTACCACGACCACCATTATCATTCCTTTTTCTTTGACTCGAAAAATGTCTTCATTTTGTATAAATTTTCTTGCTCTTTAGGAAAACAAACATCTTATAAATGACTCAATGTGTACCTGGTTTTGGTCTTCGTATATAATTCGCTGTTTATACGCATACATATGTATTACTTTATTTTATTATAGCATAGTTTCGTCTGCATTTAGGTCAATAGAAATAACGAGGAACGCTTATGACGTTACATTACATTATTTTTGTCCACACAACAAAAACACAAGACAACGCAGCAAAAATAAAGAAAACAGAAGGCTAACACCAAAGTAGACAAGCTCAAGGGACAACTTTCTTTCAGTTGAATTGGGTAAACCTATGATGACCATCCTCCCTTTTCTGCAAGCATTTGTGCACATATAAAGATATTTATAAATATAGTTGTATGCACATACTATTATTTTGCTGGTACTAGAAATTCTTACATTCGTGTTTCTTTATTATTGCTTTCTTGAGAGATACAGAAAGGTATATTAGAACAAGGCAAGTAAGATCAGACCAGACCACTTCTGTCGTGTCATTTGAGCATAGTGTACTATCATGCCAAACTACCTTGTTGCAAGGAAGGAAATGGTAAAGGAAATGGAATGTCATTTACGTGTTGATTTTGGGTTGGACACTTGAATACTTGATCCTTCTTTTCCTTCTCCTTTTTTCGTTTTTACAGATCAAAGCTCATCTTTTAGTTTCCTTTGATTGGTGGGGGTGTACTTCTTAGTATGCTAGACTTTTCCTTGATGTCTTCAAGTTTCTTGTACGAGTGTTTATTTATTTGTTCTGTCTGTGGTTGGTGAGTGACTCAATAACGGAAATGAAAACCACACTATTGATACCATGATATAATATGTCATCATCAGTGTATATGCATGTGTGCGTTTGGGAGGGGGATACTGGAGGTGTACCTGAATGAAACATATGTTGTCACACCAGAGAATAGTAGCATCTCTTATTATCCATATTGATTCCATTCATCAGGGAAGCGACGGGTGGTGGATTTCCAGCGCTGTCATCTGTTAACCTCTTCCTTTTTTCCTTGATGTTTTATGTCATAGCCTTGTCGTACGTTACATAATGGAAAAGCTTTTTCAACTTGCTTTTAAAAATTTGAACAAAGTACATTGAATATGTGTATGACGATACATCAATAGAAAGCTACACTGTGTTATCAAAGAACCCGTTTTTGAAAGTCAGCGACATTGGCCATGTAAAAACGGGTTACATAACATGATCCATGAAACATACACCAAATTTGCTTCTTTTAAAACTACTTTTTTCTGTCATCACTCAATGAAAAGCAGCATGCAGCATGTGATACACGAGCCATTGATGCATGTTTTTGTACACTGTTCTGAATGAAATCAAAAATAGAGTTGATCAAGTGAGTTTTTTTCTGGTCGAGTGATTCAAAATGGAAAAGAAGAGTGATATACGAGCCCATAGTGGACAGTTTAGTGAAATCGTGAAATTGCTTGTGGTAACGTCTTTTCTCAACACATTCACGATTACTGCTGTTTTGTCTCTGCAAAAAAATTGAAGTGGTTTTTGAAAGTACAATTTTTAATTTCGGATGCTGTAATGTGAGTGCAAAATGAGGAATTTATTGTTGTTAAATTAAATAAGATTTTATTTGGATTTTCCTCTAAATTACAAAGCACTACAATTAATTATACCAATTTAAAAGGCCTTTGTACAGTAAAATAAATAG
>JAQFZH010005433.1:0-10568 GCA_034695485.1 Entomobrya nivalis
AACTACTGCATAAGATTAAAAACGCACACAAGACCATCTCATAAAAAACTAAATATTGTTTCTTCCTCATAAACAAGTGCATAATATATAACACCAGCAGAACAGCAGAACACCATCACCATCATCGCATCGAACACCACAAAAAAAAGACAACAAGGTAATACACTCTTGTACAATTTTCATACTTATATCGCTTTAACTTAACTATAAAAACAACACAAACACAAGACAAGACATAAGATGATACAAAGTGCTAAAGCACTTAAAAAAATGAATAATAAAAAAAATATATGGTAAAGCAACTTTACTAAAGTTCTGCTAGATCTGAGTACTCAGTACATCTATTTATTTTCCAATATTATTTTTTAAGTACACTTGCACTCAAAATACGTCTACTCTGACTCTATCGTGTGTATAAATTCACACTATTAAAAAAAACAACCAAGCAATAAATTTTTGACTCTTGGCAATTGCAGTTATATATTTTTTTTCTACACTAACTAACTACATCATTTAAGAAATACGTTAAAATATTATTACGTTAATACTACGTTACTTCATTATATTTAAAAGTGGGGAAAAGAAGTGTACACATTAAACACTTGTGTAACAAATCATATATTTCAAAGTTGAAAAAGTTTTATTTGTGAAAATGTGAAATCACCATAAATTATAATTATAGTAGATATATTGTAGTGTATATACTATATATACTAGAGATAGATATATTATTTTAAAGTTTAAAGTTTAATTTTTTATTTAGTTAAAAAAGACAGAAAGTTATATAAATGGTTAGAAAGTTAAAGGTGGTTTAATTTTGCTGTCATGTTTAAATGACAGTTATCTTGCAATAATTATTGGAAATCATTATTTTTTTGGAAGGGAACGGAACGCCAAGGCTTCCAAACAAGGTGGTAAATGATGGTGGGGTGGGTTGAAGGGATATGACGCAGTTATTTAAAAAATACTCAAATGATAAGATGTGAACTGTGAAGATAAGACAGAAAAAATGTGTGGTGTGGGTTAGTTTATAGTTGGATAACAACGCGACAAAAAAACATTTGCTTCTTTGCCAAGAAATACTCAAAGAGTTATCAGGAATTATCTGGTTGATTTTGTACCAAGGATAAGACACGACGAGTTTGTTTTAAATTAATGGATTGTTTTTTTTAAACATGTGAAATTTTTTTTTGAAGTGTGAACTTGATTACGTAAGCAATGTAATAACTTTTTAGGGAAATAAGTGTGTTTTGTAGTGTTTTTCATATTTCAGTCATCCTAAAAGTCAGTAATAATTAAAGTTTATGTGGGTAAAAGTAAGAACATTAACTTTTATACTGAGAAAAACAAGTAGTTGGTGATAATTGAACTGAAACAGTAAAAATGTGAAATGGACAAGGTGAAAAAATAACGAAGTTAGATGAAATGGGGAAGGTGCTGAAATAATTAAATTGGAGAGCAAAAGTGAAACTAAATAAGGTATGTAACTGCGTTTAAATGTTTTAAAGTTTAAAATAAAGTTTTTGGGAGTGTTTTGGAATTAAAATTATACAGAATTTGGCAGCTGAAGATAAGGTTATGTTTTTATCATGTTTATAGTCAATCTGATTTTGTGGACGGTTTGTTAAGATATGAAGTGTGATTATGTTGACATGACATAAAACACCTGCACACCTGGCCTGGCCTGGCATTTCCTTTCTAATCAAAAAATATACATTTATCTTGAATAACAGGTGTAATTCAAGTTTAAACCTTATATTGACATGTGACTCATTTTTAACACGTGCCATTCTATATCAATTAATATCAATTCAATCATTTTTTTCAAAGTCAATGTTGAAGAAAATGAATTGAAGTTATATTTAGAAGATTTTTAAAAGCAGAAAAACATTTTATTGTAAAACAAATGCTACCTTTTTGTTCGCGACCTATTTTTTTGTCCTGGTTTTGTTTTGCAATTCATTGTTTTATTTGAATGGCAAATGTCATGTCATTATTCTCTTTTCTAAACAAACAATTAAGGTTGGTTGGGAATGTCAAGGTCATTGGTAGGCAGAGTTAGTTCACCTTGAGACTTGAATATTTTGTGTCATTTACACACATAAATATGGAGGAACAAAGACCGATAGCTTACTAATTAAGCCATACAATAAAAAACAATAATTTAATGATCCATTTTTTTATCTGTAAAGACAGACAGTTCAATAACAGGGTAGAGATGCATTTTCGTAGAAAATTATATGGAAAGAATTCAGTTTCTTAAATTGGCTGTTTTTATGCTTATCTTTAATATTAAGACTTAATTAGTGTAAAGGAATAATTGCCACGTTTTAAACTATTGTTATAATAACTTTTATATATGGTTAGTTAAATCAGCCTGTTAATTATCTAACGTTTTTCAACATCATCATTCATTGTCATAGAAAAAATTCGAAAATTTTGATTGCGCGCCATGTTTAAAATCTACTAAAAAGAACTACAGCTCTCCAATCGCTGCTGACCGTGTCAAGTCAGTGGATTTTTTTTTCAGAGAGCAGCTGACTTGACACTCCTGCTCAATAAAAGATTGAACAGTTAAACTTAATTAATTCGGTTTTTAATTATTTATTTATTACAGGGTCTCTTCAAGAGGACAAGAAGAATAGTGATTTGATTTTTTCTCCAATTTTTTTTATAAAGACTACCAGTGTCAAAACTTTCATTCCAACTCTAAATTAACTACTGATGTGGATAACCGTACAAAAACAAACTTGGTGATCATTTATCTGTTAACTGACAATTAGTAGGAGGATTACATTTCAAATTAAATATTTTCTCAGCTCAAGTCAGAATAATGGTAGTAGAACGTGGCGTCGGATAAAAATTCATCTTATATTTTTCCACAACAAAAAAGGGTGCTGTGCTGTTAAAACTAAAGGTAAGTTATTTAACTAACTACCATATCATCATCCAATCATCCACCCTTAACTTGAAAGCCTGAATCATAATTAACTAACAATTAGTTTATTTTGTTTGTTTATTTTTTACAGATATTCCACTTCATTCAAAACTACAATATCAAGTCATGTTATAAGATAGGTAGTCCCAGTGTGTTAACAGTCCTCATGACTTCGCGTAAAGTGTTATTTAATTTTTAATTTATTTTTCTTCGGAATAATATTTATCTTCATCTTCTTCGGAAGCTTGTACATTATTTTCAATGGCGAGTTTTCTTCATGACCTTTACGCAGACATAATTTGGGGCATGTGTTCCTCTAATTGCTCTGGACATGGCGACTGCCTTAATGGCACTTGCTTCTGTGAGGTATGTAATTATAATCAATCAGCTGTTTTCTTCAACATATCCACTCTAATTGTTAACCACTTTAGCTAAATATTATTAACTGTAATACTTTATTTATCCAAAAAATAGATTCAGTTTTCTGGTGACGAATGTGGAGGAGTCAATTTACAGTATCATATAGGCTTAGCATCAGTATACCTTGTGGTTGCCATGGTATCCCTGTGTCAACTGACCTTTGCGGTAACCATGTCTTGTCGACAAGTCAGCAAAGGAAATCGAATACGAGAGGCCTTCAGCCCAACAACGCCAAAAATGATTTATGCAATAATTTTCCTGGCAGCGTCTCTTCGAGCCGCATACTTCGCTGCTTCCGTTAGTCAATCTTTTACTAATTTTCTATTTTGTAGTTTATTGATGTAATTAGGCGAAACTAAATTTTACAGAAATCTTTTTCAAAGGTTATTATTCGTTATTTTTTCAAGACCACTGTGGCATCCGACTGGCTCCTCAGTCTTCTCAGCGCGTATTATCCTCTGCTTTTAACGGGGTCCTCCTTGATAGTTTGCTTCTGGGCAGAGGTAATTAATTATTACTTTAAAAGTTCAAAATTAAGCATTAAACTAAGTGCCAATTTATTTTTAATGATTTTTTTTGCTCCAGGTTTTTCATCTTCGCAACGTTTGCTTTGAATCTCATCGGTTTCTCTCAAAGTCATTTCTGGGATTTCTCGCTTTTAATGTCATAACCTACTCAATTTTAGTGGCACAACTGTTACTCGTCTTAGCAAATACAAATGAGATGGAAAAAGTAAGCAAATAATTTATTTTAGAATCACAATATTAAAAAGAAAATGTTAAGTGAATAAACTAATATTTAAAATGTTATTTTCCTTTCAGGGCTATTATCTAAATGTTTTCAACGGTTGCTATGCAGTTCTACTATTTATTGTAGTAGTATTCTTTCTTATTTATGGGGTGGAAGTTTACTTCAAGGTAATGAAGCAATTTTTTTCTTCTAAATCTAAGTGTGTACAGAGTTTACTATACTTTCTCAAAAATTGAATTCTTACATTTTAAGCGTGTTTAAATATAACAACATTTTTACACAATGTTTATAAGCGTTAATTTATGACAACCAAACTAGCAATTTTTACAACTCGACTTACTTAACATGCATTAAAAAAAATAGTGTGTATTCTGAAGAAAACTGAGTTGAAATGCTAATTATGATTTTTTTATTGTTTTCTTAATTGTGTGGTCTGGTGAAACCTTTGCGGTGAACCCTTCAGATTCGTGGTGGATTTTTGCTCCTCAGTCCAAGCAGAACGCTTGGAACTGCAGCTAGTAAAGCCGACACAACGGCACTAGTTGGCGGGAATCAGGCATGAGAACCAAAAAAAAAATCTCTGCTTTTTTCTAAGCTTAAAGTTAATCCAGCTTGTAGCGCTTAATTGTTTTTCTGCTTTTAGTGTGCTAATTTACTTATAATTGCTTTTAAATTTAAAATTATGTACAAAAAAAAACGAACAGATATTTACTTATTTTTTGTTGATTATCTCTGTACATTTCAGATCAACAAGAAAGAGCAGCCTGTGGACGTTTCCCAACTGAATCAGTCAAGACTTGGCCTCATTTCCCAAGCATCCATGCTCCTCATCACTGTTCTATTTATTTTATCCGACATTTTAGGCCAGTTTTGGAAGTCAAAGTGAGTATTATTGTTTTATCATCAGATTTTTATTGTGAGTTTATTCAAAGTGCTTCAATATAAATGATAAACACTGTTTTTATTTCTGTTTTTTTAGGGTGCCGGTAGAAGGAAGGAAATACCATGAAATCATGTTTCGTGCTGTGGAGGTGGGAACAGCTCTCTGGTTTCCTTGTTGCTTGTGGAATGTGAACAGACCTGATCAACTGTGGATTTTGAACCCCAAGAAAATCCTGAAAACACCCACAAAAGTTACTCCTGATACTCAAGAAGAGAAGTATAGTCTGTCTGATAACGTTGGTTGTTATTTTTGCTATGATCCGGAACGAAAGGATGCCGGTCCACTGATTCAACCTTGTGAGTGCCGAGGGGATGTAGCCACGGTTCATCACGAATGTCTAAGAAGATGGCTGCTACAAGTAAAATTATATCTTAATTAGTTTAAACTTAAATTAAATCTAATAACTACTAATTATTATGCACAGTAATGATTTTTTTATTCTAGATTTATTAGTTGTTTGCACTCACACATGTATATAGTTTGCTTGTATTTGGTTGTATTTTTTTGGGTTATTTTTTTTTTGAACAGCAAGTAAAATTGGCACCTAAATTTACCTTAACCCGTTTCTTTTCGGTAAAGCTTTGTAATTTTTTTAGTTTTATTTTAAAATATTTTATTTATTTCCCTATTTTTTTAGTATCAATTCAATGTAATAACTTGTTGTGAATTTATTTTTCTCCAGCGTGCTGCAGAGAACGGCGCCGCTTGTTGTTCCATTTGCAAGACTCCCTACAAACTGGAGCGAGAGAAACCTTTATCCTGGTCGGCATGCACTGAAGTTTCCGCTGGACATTGGTTACGGTTTTCTCTAATGATTGCCGCTATTTCCGGAATTTTCATGTCTACTTGGGCGCTATGCCACATTATACCAGATCCACCTTATCGAATACTCGTTGTCGTCTTTGGTATTATTGGCACTTATGTCATACTCAAGTAAGTATACTAATTATAATAGTTCTTTTTAGAAAATTTAAAGTAGGCATATTTATAATTTACTTTTCATTTTTTCCTCCAGATTCCTCGGTCAGAACACGTTTTCTGCATATCAACAAGCCAAAGTCTCCTCCGTAAAAATCATCTCCCGAACTACTGAATCACTCGTGCCAGAAACGAAGATATAACAATAAAAAAATAGATTTGAAGACGTTTATAATATTTAGTCCTCCTCCTCCCCCTCTCCTACTTCATCATCATTTCAAAAGAGTATATGAATCAGCCAAGCCAACAAGAAATGATGTTAGAATGAACGTATGTACGTACCTTTTTGTGATATCACCAAGTTTTCGATACCACTTCACTCATCATCACCTTGAAATTTTTTTTAGTCGCTTCATAGTTAACTTAGAATTATATACCTTTTAATTTTTTCTCCACCAACCAAGCCACCTAAAAAAGGCATAAAATTTATATTTAATTCTACAATATTCTCCAAAGCTTGTAGTCAAAGTTAACTTGCACCATGATGAGTATTGCAATTTCAACAAAAAATAAAGTCGTTCAATTTCACGCTATTAAATATGGTAAACCACACTATATTAAAATAATGAATTGTTAAACTATTATTTTTTTTAGTCTGTAGTGTTCTAACAAGAAAAAAAATAAGCAAACTCTGATAAAAAAAGAATTCTCAATTGTAAAAAAAATTGTAAAGTAGAAAAAAAACCATTTACCTCGCAACACAAAATACACACACACACACCTACACACAGTATTCGATTATCTTGTCGATAGAAAATAGATTTAAACACACTTTATCTCTGCATAAAATATATATCATAATTTCAATTAAGTTTTTGTGGAAACTTGGAAAAAAATACGTAAAAAAACATTAAAATATTACTTGGCAAAATGTTATATCAAGTCAGATCTTTAAAAGAAAAAACTTTACAGCATTTCATATTTCATCAAAATAAATTATTATGCTGTTTTAAAATATACGTTGAAGAAAATATACAAGTATTTGCAATAACGTTATGTTTTCCAGTTAATTATTTAAAAATATTTAATCGACATTACAAAATATATATTAAAAAACAATTTAGTCAATTTATATACGTATCTTGTTATAAAAATATATACACACACACATGTATAGTTTATTAGTGACTATGCGTTCCTCTTCTAGTTCAGCGTTTAATGTTAATATTTAAACTGTAAATAATTTATAGACGCATCGTTGAAGATTTTTTTTCTTTTTTCGACTACACACGATAAGTAAACACATTTAAAAATCGATAAAAAAAAGTCTAATGATTTAATTTATTGTAAAAAAATAAATATTTTAACGCAAAAAAAAATCTATTATTCAGCACACTTTAAAAAAAGGCTTTACATTTCAAAACCAAAAAAAATGTTAAAGATGGCGTTGGTGATGATATTATGGATTATATAAAAAATATTTATTGTGTAGTGCACCGAAATTATATAAAAAAATATAATTATTGTGCAAAAAGAAAAATACACACACGAACAATGCAATATTAGGTATATTATAATATTTAACTCGCAGTTATTTAAAATATATTGTTTGTATTTTAAGGCGAATTTCGTCGTGGTCGTCATCCTCGTCGTTATTTTACGTTTACGTTTTTTTCTTACATGAAAACTCAATTGTCTATATCTGTGTTTAGCAACAAGTTGTTGTATTTATGATAATGATAAAAAGAATAGTGAAATAGGTCTGCTTTTTAAATAACCGGGTTTCCAAAATGTAGTTCATTGATGAATCGTTTAATGCTGAAGAATTAACTGCAATAAATAAAAGTTAGTTCATGATAAAAAATGAAGAAAAAAAACTAATTTTTTAACTTGATTTATTTATTTGTTTGAATATGCATCTATCCATAAAAAAATGCATTTTGTTGTTTGAATTAAAGCTTTCATTTTTGCTGGTGAACGGAATCTACATTTTTTTATTAATATTTTTTTTTCTCATCATCAACATTCACAGAGTAAACTAAAGGTACAAAGTTATACATAGGAAAAAAATGAGTATGTGCAACAAGCGTTGTTACAAGTGAACACAAAACGATTTTGATTATATTTTATAATTTTTCTTTCTTTTTTCACAATAATAATTTACAAATGTATAATATATATATTTAGATATACGATTTTGTTTTTGAACAAATATGTTTCTAAGAGAGATTTATATTTTTTGGTTGATTGAAGAGAAAAATTGCAACTTCGTATTTTTTTTTCTTCTTCTGAAGATCAGACATAAACACATAAATATTTCGAGCGTTTTTTTAAAAAGTAAATTGCATGT
Organism: Entomobrya nivalis; assembly: GCA_034695485.1. NCBI lineage: Eukaryota > Metazoa > Arthropoda > Collembola > Entomobryomorpha > Entomobryidae > Entomobrya > Entomobrya nivalis. The sequence goes on from JAQFZH010005433.1 coordinate 8,320, forward strand.
ATAGCAAAATAAATAGCTATACTTTAAACTTGATTCAATGCATTTAGCAAAAAAGAAGAAGAAGAAAATTATCTACTCAAATCGGATTAAATTTCCTTGTCTATTCCGCTTCTTTTGACATTCTTGCAATTTCCGACACCAGATTAAAGAACGGGAACTGCTGCCACTGCGAAACTTGTACATAGTACCTATTTGAAAATAATATATTCAAAATTAATTTCACTTAAGTACTTTAAATGGAAAAATTAGTAGATACATTGCCTATTATGCTTACCGGTATTTGGATCAGCCAAATGAAAAGAGTCTGGGTGCAACGGGTCATCTCCCATTTGAACAAGCCATCCAAGAATAGATTTCATTTTGCATGGTTCCATTTTAAAGTCTGCTCGATCCGTTCTAAAAAAAACAAGTGGAAAAAATTTAGTTAATTTTTAAAGCTGTTAAATAAAAAATATTTTTAAACTTTATTTTTATTTTTGAAGAATTTGATATTTTTTTTACCCAGTCAACGATTTAGACGAGTAATACAAAAGAACTGGTCCCCACAACTGAACCCAATACCGTTGCCAAGCTGCCATCGGTGGTTTCTTCCCATTTTTCAGCAGCGTTTTCCTCCGGAGACATCCCTCGAGCGTAATTTCAGCCCCACTGTTATCGTCAATTGTGGACGGAAGTTGTGCAATGTTCAGAGTCACTTCATCAATTTTCTCCTGAATTGAGTCATCAATGAGATTACGAATACTTTCCGAACTGGAGCTCTCTGGAGGTCCTCCGACGGGGGTGGTGGAGCTGTTGTGGTTTTGATGATGATTATGGTTAATATTTAAATTGGCTAGTTTTGAGCCGTTGCCCCAACTACTATTCTTCTTATGACCGGGAACAAATTTTTGGGGAGAGTGCTGCTGGTTGTTTGGAGCTGGTGGGGGTTCAAGCTGAAGAGATTTTTTAAAGTTGTCGTCCTCCACGAATTTGAGAAGCTCGTCAATGTAGCGTACAGAGAGGAGTTGGGATTTTAAAGGGTAGTCTTTTGGGAGGTGGGTGTAGTTGGACTCGGCTTGGTACATGGTTAATATTCGGAAGATGTTGTTAGCTGCTGCGTTTTCTCGTAAGCCACAAGATGGGTTTGCCATGCTGAGATATACCAAGTCTGTCAAGTAGACTCCTAAAAAATATAAAAAATGATGTTCATTGAATATTTAATAGTTTAATTGATTGTTAGAAAGATTATTTTTTGGAGAACATACCAATATAAGGGACACAAGGAAGTTTTAACGAGTCCATTATCTCTCGCAGTTTTGACCAATTGTCTTTATCTGAGAATATGTCTGCAAATCGATCAATTGCTTGTCTATCCTTCTTTGGCACGTAGGACCATGTAATTTCCAGTCTGATTAAAATTAATAATAAGTAGTGAAAATTAGTTAAGTTTTTAAATTGCGTCATGGCATTTTTGGACAAGTGGGATATTAAAAAGTGTGAAGTGTTTACCTGTATATCGAGGCGCTTCTTAAGGCAGAAATGACAGCGAATAAAGAGTGAAGATTGTTCAAGTCGTAAAGGCGTTTGCAAACTCTGACAAAATAGGAAATTACTTCGGCTCTGGCTTTGGTACTTTCATGATTTAGAATTTCTTCGATTATCCAATAACTAACCTGTAACAGTAATTTAGAAAAAAGATTAAAAACATATTTAGAATAGGGAAAAAGGTAAATAGAAAATGGTTACATGCATGGATAAATGAAGGGATGATTAGCTTACGTGATTAAAGCGTCGAGTATAAGCCACCACATTTGGAGCAACTTGGTTCTTCTCTTTCTTAATCCACCCACAACTTATCAACTCCTCCAAGTCTATTTTGACAAAGAGGTCGTGATCAATTAGGGTAAACTGTGCGGCTACGTCTTCAGGTGGAACACGCATCACTTCAAACACGTGGGACAATGCGTGTCTTCCGGAACGGGGTAAAGAACTAAACGAAAAAATAGATTTTCACAATTTAAAATATTGCACAGGTCAGGTCAGGTTAAAGCAAGGTTATCTTACATAAAACTATGAATACTTCATAATAAATTGAAAAACTAGTTACTTGAAATTACTTACTTGGTACTGAAAATGCTTTTTGACATTCTTGGACGTTCACGATTTGAGTGTCGGGTGTCAAAGCAAGACATTTTCCGCAATGTTTTGCTCTGTAATTCAAACAAATAAAATATACAACTGATTAGTTTTAAATTACATAATTTTCTACT
>JAQFZH010005434.1:0-10567 GCA_034695485.1 Entomobrya nivalis
TTCACTGGCAACAACAATGACCATCCCTAGCGTCGTTTCAGCTACGTCGTTATGATCGCTCTTACAGCGGGTTTATTTTAATTTCCCCATGGTCAATTTTTTTTAGTGTTTTCATCGAAGAATGTATAAAGTATTGAACTTTATACACTCTTCTGTGAAAAAATCAACCGTGGAAAAATTAAAATAACAAATTTTTAATCTATGAAGCGTGTTTACGCCACATAAATTTCTTTTTATATGAATAAATTTATAAAATATTTAATTTATGTGTCGTAAATACGCCACTGAGCCTCCACTTAATTCTGGATGCTAAAATTATCGTTTATGCCCATTTAAAATATTTTAATACATTATTAACTTAGTATATTTAATGTTCCTTGTTTCGGTAAATAAGGGCGGAGGTGGACATATACATGCATAGGGTTGAGCTAGCTTAACTAAATAATTTTATTATGTTAGAAGAGTATTAAAACACGAGCTTTGTCTGTACTTATCAATTGACTCCAGGAAGGAGAAAAACATGCCAAATGTATTTATTTAGTCCATGATTTAAGTCGAAAACATTATTTTATAAAGACTAATGCCACTAGCAACCAATGTAAATTTCAACTAGAAAAAAACAAGTTTGTCGTCAAAGTTATTTTTCACATTTCATCAACGCTACGAACGTCATGCTATACATTTTATGGTTAGATCTATTTCGATTATAAGAATAAACATATTTATTATAAATTGACAAGTAGGTCCATTCTTTTGACAGTTATAGCATGTGAGATGCCCTAAATTTCAATTAAAACCGAAGAAAATTCTCTTTTAAAACTCCATCTTATGACCAATCCACAAAAGGAAACTTTTCTACAGACATAAACTATATAAATATATTACGTCATTGGCTTTACGCAATTCATGAGTCGACGATAATTTTGTACAAACTTTTGGTATCAGCAATGCTATGTATACCAATTGCAAAATTGGGTCAATAAACTTGTGGTGTTTAGTTACAACGTGATGATTCATTGTCTAAAAAGTGAAAGATCTACTTTAGTGTAGGTTTTTGCGGTATTGCTTACGAAGTAGTATTCAAGAATATTTATGATTTAATCGAAAACTTCTATGTAATTAGTTTCCATCTAAAGTTGAAACAAAACCTCATATACCACAAATTAGCTAACGTATGTAATCCTTTTCTTAAAAATTTGTCTACTTTGCTAAAAGTCTAACCGTTCAAAATTGATACATCCATTTCACAAGGTTTATTTTTCATTTCTAAAGACGGAAGATGGAATCCGACTTCGATCTTTATTTTAATAATTCGTTATCAATAAATATTAAACTAAAACCTGAGATTCCTTATAATGATTCTGCATTCACAATTTACTTCAATATTTTAAATCCTTATTCCATTTTATACACAAATGCCACATCAGAGTTTGGGGTGACGATTGGATTTCTAAAATTTCTTTTACATGGTCTCTGTATTACGTTTATGTGCATATTTGGAATGATTGGAAATACTCTTGTTATTTTCGTACTATCTCGAAGTCGTCAAATGAAGAACTCATCAACAAGCTATTTTTTGAGATGTTTGGCAATTTCGGATACAATCGGGATATTTTGTTACATGCTCATAACAGGCGTTCCCACTCTGCTTGTATTTAACACAGAGAACAGTGACGTGCAAAGTTTTTCAGATAGCTCAACAATTAAACCAACATGGCTAGTATACAACAAGAGAATAATGTATTTCTCACGAATTGTGCCTAGTCCCACAATACTTCAAATCGGAGTAATAGGTATGAAATATTTTCTAGAACTAGTGATTTTTAAAATTGTTAACTTAACAAAATATGTACACATTTCAATAGTATACATTATTTAAAATTATAGGCTTCTCTTGCACAGTACTCTTTACAATGGCCTTAACAATGGACAGATATTTGGCAATATGCAAACCCTTTCTAACAATCAAGTATGACTTGTGCTCTTGGCGTAAAGCAAGGAAAGTGTCGACAATTTTAGTTTTATGTAACATTTTGTACAACTTACCTCGTTTTTGGGAATACGAATATTTTGAGCTAGAAACCGACTTCGATAATTTGTCGGCTTATGTGCCGGTTCCAACATGGCTACGAACCAATTTTTATTACGACTCTTTATATGTACACATGTCGTACGTTCTCGGACTATTTTTGGGACCTGTCATATATTTGATAACGTTTAATATAATTATATATCGGGAGGCAAGTATTAAAATTGTCCATTATATTTATATATTTTTAATTTAATTATAAATGATTATGATACATATTTACGAGAGCTTTAACTGCCTACAGATTCGCCGTTCCACAAAACTAAGACAAACAATGTCTGTTGCATCAACAGTGATGAAATCCCAGGATATATCACTAGCCTACATGCTATTTGGAATTGTAACGGTGTTTGTACTCTGTCAAATTATTCCAGTTTCCCATGCATCTTATCGATACGCAATTGGGCATGTTGGAACTGAAAGCTACGTACCTGAAGTGGAGTTTCTCATGTGTTTCTTTTTTGTTTTGAATTCTTCAGTAAACTTTCTTATTTATTGTGTGAGTGGTAGCAAATTTAGAAATGCAATGATCGATGTTTTAAAATGGAAAAGAGACATTGAGAAATAAAAGTCAATTCGAATACAGGTTCCTTCCGAAATAATCAAATGTAAATAAATCCCCTTTTTAACAATCTTCTACAATTCATTTTTATAATAAGCATTAGCATAGATTAAATATTTAAAAGTAAAACTTTATCTATTTTCTTGTACCTATGTTGTTGACATTTTTGAAATCTGGTAAATTATATAACAATACAACAACTTGTGCATAAAGCTTTTTGTTAAACATTTGTGTGCTTTGTGTTTAGCTTGCAACATTAAACAGTTAGTTTCATGTCATTTATGATCAACCCGCTGTAGCAGTAATCATAACGACGTAGCTGGAAAAATGGACTTTTAACGACGCTAATGATGGTCGTTGTTTTTGGTAATGAAAAGCGCTTTTGAATGATATGTCACATGACATATGTATGTTTAATGTCGCAAACTTTTACCCCAATTTCTCAATCTATGAGGTCACCTTTACCTAACGTGACATGATTCGTGATCTATTCAACGACAGCTTTTGATTGCTAGATTCAAATGCAGACTTTGAACAGGCCGACGAATAGACAGACGTACAGAGGATAAACAAACATGGTATTACCTTAGCTTCTTTCGGCTACGTAATAACTGGATGAACAAAAGTAAATATCATTTATTTTGTTATATCATGTCATGTAATATATGTATAGGTGTTGGTTGATGGTTAGATACATAAGTTCAGCAAATATTTGTTGGAAAATTATTATAACTTCACGCTTGATAATAAGCTTGCATATTTCAGCTGTTATGAAAGCAGAGGTGGATTTAAGTTTTAAATATATTAATGTACGTATAATATATCGTATACTAGGTTATAGTGCAATCTTGTTCTGCAATATTACGTCTGTAAAGCTTTCATAACAATTCCTGTAAAATATAGCTTTTCGTTTCATAGCTTATCTGTTTTTCGTAGCGTGCCCAGCAAATGCAAAATCTTGAATCTATAATAATCCCGTTTCAATCAAGTGGAAGAATAGAGCAACGCTTACTACTTCAAGGTTGGGGATTACGTTTTTTTGAATGTAGTTTTATCCAAGACAACGTACTAAAGAATAGTTATTAAAACAATTATGAAATAAATGTATCTGCATTGTAAAAATGAAAATGTTTAGTGCAATTCAAAGCTATTGTGCAAAAATTGCTTTCCTTTGAATAAACTTAGACCTCATATAATATGCTATGAAAAAGCCAATACTAGAAACTGATACACCAAGATGTATTGTACGATATAATTATATAATACGTGCACAGTTGCGTTTCAACCATGTTTCTTTTGGATTCTCATTTTTGTTTTAAAATCAAGCTTACTGAATAGAATCCTTGATTTTGTTAATAAATCTAAAAATTAATACTTGTCGATTTTGAATTAATTTTTAATATTTAACCTACCAATAAATCTAAATCAATAATTTAGAAATACAACTTAGTAATTACATAAATATGCAAAATGTTGATATATACCATATACGTTTGTTAGAAACCAAGGTAATTATTGGATTACATGTGCTTCAACACAACAATTTCGTACACATAAAAACTAATACATCAAGATATATTATAACTTATCATAAACCACCGCAATTTGATACGATAAATATAAAGAATTACATAAGATAATTTTAAGTTAACTTTTTACTGAAATTGTCTTTATTTGACAATTCATCATAGAACTTCTTTGTCATGCTACATACATGCTACTTTAATAAATACATTAACCTAGTTCAAACGACTACAGCAACCTTTAAGCAGATTTGTTCTTATCTGTCAATTCATCAAAGGCCCATGTTACTTCAATTCACAATAACCACATAACCTCAAAATTTACATCGGAACAAGAAGGCCATCAACGGTTCTCGCAAAAACCAGATCAAAATATGTCGTTTCCGCTCCTCTTTCAAGGTCGAAAAATCCACCACAGGAAATAACGATTGGTTTGACTGCAAAAGTTTCTCTCTTTTCCAGTTTTCGCTTAGTCGCATTTACCAAACTACGATGGTAACCGATTATAACTTTTCTCGTATGAACCATTTCTTCACTTGACTTATAAACCTTGACAGCGAAAGGGAGTGCAAAAGCCACAAAAAATGAAAATAACATGGACACCGTCGGCATCAACCAATAAACTTCGATTGGAAGTATCTCATATGCTCTTATAGTTGCAATGTTACAAATCAAAATGATAAAAAATCCGTCTCCCAAAATCAACGCAAAAAGGGAGCAGAGCGGAGAATATAACACTTTGTGTGCTATTCGAAGAGCTGTATACCACTTGGAAAATGACAGGCTATCATTAGCATAACCAAATTTTAAATGAGTATGACTTATGACTTCTATACACCGTACGACCAGCTCTAGTGTATATATCAGCATGCAAAACAATACGGCAAAGAATCTACAAGCTTCGGTGACACAAATAAAAGCACATAAGACTCGAATTACAAACGAAATGCCACGAATGACAGAAACGCAAGTGATATTCAACGTCGAGCCACAAACCCAAGAGCCTGACATGTATTTTGGAAACGTGTAAGCAAAGGGATCTAAGTCTACCCATAGACATAACGCAGGCAAAGTAAAAGGAATCATGGCAAGTGTTAGCACAGCAAGTTTGATTCCATATGAAGTAACATGCGATGTTGTTCCACTGCGAAATTTTTTGTTCCAAATAACACGCATTTGTCCTAAAACGACAAAAAATAGTACTAAATTTATAATTTCTAAGATATACCAAGTAGCAATAAATATCTTTAAACTTACCCAGGTGTTTTAAAATGTTCTTCAAATAAATGATCCCAAGAACGATTTCATCCACCTTCCAAATCAAAACTGCAGCACATACCCAGAAGAGAAATGATAGACTTGCAAATCCACATGCTATAACGACCATCGAGCTGCCAGCTTCCTCCTTGTTAGCGATTACATCAACACACGAACCAAATCCGATTACTCCAGCAACAATAAATGTATTGAAACACCATTGCCAATAGACCCAGTGGGTTTTTCCCTCAACCTCGAATTGTTCATTGGATGTAGACCATTTTAGAATCATAGGCGGCACGTAATCAAACACTCTATTGTAAAGATTAAGAGCTGGAACACATTGAAACTTGTCCATTGTTGATGTTTGCTTGCTTCAGGGGAAAATTGCGACGTATACTTTACGATTTGCTAGTGTTTAAAATTTCGAACTTGTCGAATGGAATCTGGGTGAGGATTAAACTGACGTTTTATTTTAGCATTTAACTTTCCTCGTTTAGCTTTATTTCCTAGATGATAAATAAAATATTTGTTTATTTCCTGTCGATTTTTTTTGATTAATTATACATTATGGCGCCATCATGTCCTCATTAAACAACACGAGAGATTGAGTAAATAACTATAATATGTATGCCTTGTGTTTGATTTAAAAAACTGACAAGTCGTAGAGCCATATTTAATATCGAAACAGCATGTTTATTCCTACGCTTAAAGTACGGTAGAAGCCTAACAAACTTGTTCTTGAATTTTTAATGCAACTAAACCTTATAGAGCGTTGTCTAGCTTCGTTTCCTAGTACTCCGCCATAAAATTATCAAAAGCTTTTATTCAAACCGCAAGTGGTTTAATTAAAAATATATAATCGTGTGACATATTGGTATTATGTACTTACTGCCTGATGGAGAGATCTGGAATCTTCAAATAGCCTAGCAATGTAATGCTTTGAAGTAGGAGAAAAGTAGTACGTGACTTCTTTTAGATCAATCACTTTAATTTATAAATCAAGCTTGATCCAAAACAACATATTGATGACAGGCTATTAAAAACAACTTGTCACAAATATTGACGAACGAATATTGTACAAAACTATAAGAGATATATGCGTTTATTTTTAACGAATGTAGAAATGGGGCTTGTTGCATGCCCAATGTATCCTATCCATGCATTAAAATTTATTTTGAGGAAACTTTACCGTTAATTTTTTGCGTTTGTTCTGTTTCTGGTTTCTGTGAAAAAATGTGAATAAAGAATATACTCTGTGGGGACTTAGTCCGGCGATAAAAAACTGGGCCCCTGAGATAAGTCGATAAACTTATCTCTTAGAACAATACTTTGAGAAAAAATGTGACAAGAAGGGTAAAAAATGAACCAAGTGAAAATATCTGCCCAAAACTAAAAAATATACATAATATGTACATTTAACGTAACATTAGACACAACTGCAATATATTGAATCGAGTTACACTGATTTTCTTACCTTTATTTTTATACATGCATGTTTCATATATTGTGATATGGTTCACGGTACAAACTACATATTGCCTGGTTTTTGGCAGAGATTTTCACTTGTTTCATTTTTTAATGGGATGAGTACATCGACTTATCCTAGGGGACCAGTTTCTCACTGGCGGACGTTGTCATATCACCATTACTGCAGCTTATTGGACAAAATGTTCGAAATTTGAAGTTCTCTATACATTTTCAAGTAATTATAGAAGCTCTCAGATACCTTCAAACTCATTTTTGCAAACTGAATACATTCGAGTAATATTATAGGACTAATAATATTGTATATCGCTGTCACAAAACCAAGACAATTACCCACAAAGCTCCATATGCACATGTTTATTAGAAAAAAACATGCTTTCGCTGAGCTCCTTCTAATTACGGTAAATATATCTATATTATTTATAGAAACGTTTATCATAACATTCTTTTAGCAGGAAATATCCAACCAAGGAGGATTAACATGGACTTTTCCAGTAAAATCACAGCCTAACAAATTGACCAAAACAAATTTGGTGGAAATTAGTAACATTGGAATAAACAGCAGGCTCAAGTTTACCTCAAAGGAAATACATCGGAAAGTTTTGTAAAAAAAGGTTTTCACTAGTTTTCAAAAGTTGTTAAAAAACTTAACTCCTGAACCCTTTGCACTGATGGCTAATGTTAGAAACACGAACTATCCAAGTATTAAGTCAAAAGGGGTTTAGTCCTAATTAAATATCCTGATTGAATTTAATACCCATTGATAAAGTTGTAAACAAACGAGAGAATAGCATAACGAGCTTTCGTATTTATGACGACGTGTGTTTTTCTTTATTCCAGGAAAGAACTTGAAATTTTGGGAATCCTGAGTTGAATTTCGCCGGATCAGTATATTATTGTACTCCTTCCTGCACTGTAACTTTGATCCCGCCTGTCATGATTTGAATCGACTTCTCTTGACGCTATTGGTGCATGATAGTAGGTGGTCGGAAAACATCAGGCATGATGATGGTTTTTTGATACAGCTTTTTGTATTTTTTTCTGTCAGCAGCAGTAAATTAGGGGTTGCTTTGTTGCATGAGTGTGCATGTATTAAGTGTGAGATGAAACGTCATATCGGAGTGTTTTTGAAGAAACATTTTGAGAGAAGTTTACAAATGCAATATTTTATTTGGGACTTTGAGAGTTAAGATTGTTTTTAAAATTGAGATGGTGGTCTGAAGGGTATAAGTGGTAGTAGTATGGGGCATACAGATCGTTTGGTTGTTTTTTTATGAAAAAACGAATTGAATTTACTGCAAATCTTTGTATAAGTGCAAAACCTAAAGCATATCTTTACTTCTATGTAAACTGCAAAAGACAATGGAATTTTCGTTTTGTTCATCATATCTGCAAATCCTCGAAAGTGTTCTTCTCATAAGATATAATGTATGATGAAAAGAAAGGAGCTTGCTATTTGTCCGCTTTATTCATTATTATACTCATCAGTGTCTTTTTTGGCTTCGTCAGATTAGATATGTTTAACTATACATGTTTTCACAGTGTAGAAAAGTGACAAAGATGATCACACGCTTATCCTAACATTACCCACTTGAGCTTACTCGAGTAAGCTTGCTATTTGATTACTTTGTTCATTATTATTTTGAATTTTTCATCATTCATCATTTTTTGGGTCGGGGACGATGGACTTAAACTCAAAGAGGGTGGGATAGGACGTCTTGTTATGTTCTTCGCTTGTTGGAGTTTTCGGTATAATAGGTTGCCTTGGATGATTTTTTGTTGATACTTTGCTGCAATCCACACCATGGGATTGCTAAAACAAATAATTTAATAGTTTAGTACAAATTTCTGTGAGGGGTATTATCCACTCAAATTTATCTTACCAGTAACAACAACTGGCATCTTTCCATGGTGCAGAGTATTTGTCTTGGAACTTCCTTTCCATAATCTTTCCAGTTAGTACGTTTGCATGCAAAGCTTCTTGTTTGTATCTATGCGCAACCATGATACACGCATGTTTCACAGGTGGAGTAGTCTCTGCAAGCGCTAGGGGTAGCTACAAAGAAAATCAGCAGGAATACGTTGTCCATGAGTGATTGAAATGTTGATTTAATTGAAGCATATTTGTAACAGATGAAAGATAGTGTATTTGGAAGTTTTTTACAAAAAACAATCGTAAAAATCTACACGATTAATCATTATTTTATTAGATGAAAATATAACTTTCAGAATTAAACGAAAATATGACTTTCTGATGTAGGATCAGTTACAAATGAAATTGATGAATGGCGTTTCCCACAATCTTTATTTTTTTACTTTATCCATACAAACAATTTAAGCGCAGAATGTGGCAATTTAAGCAAGGCATTGGCATATATGATCACATATTTGCTTTATTAGGCATAGGAAGGCTATGTTTGCATAGGAAGGAAGTCGATGCATAACTATGTAATCCTTATCACTGCACCACTTGCATCATTTACTCTTAATTTACAAGTTTTACTCGAGTAAGCTCAAGCAGGTAATGTTAGTATAAGCGTGTGATCAACTTTGTCACTTTTCTGTACTATGTAAAACACGCATAGTTAACCATATCAAATCTGACGAAGCCAAGAAAGAAACTTACGAGCATAATAAATAAAGTGGGCTAATAGAAAGCTCATTTCTTTGCATCATACATTATACCTTATGAGAAGAACACTTTTGAGGATTTTCAGATATGATGAACAAAACGAAAATTCCATTGTCTTTTGCAGTTTACATAGAAGGCAAGATATGCGTTAGGTTTTGCATTTTACAAAGATTTGCAGTAAATTCAATTCGTTTTTTTCATAAAATCCTCCATGCTTCAATGTTTGTCGTATTTTTACAGTTTAACAACGCTGCGTATCACATGCGATACATTTAGTCGTAAGATTTATTTCTATTTTTGGAATAAACATATGTTATATTATGTATTGACAATTAGGTACATTCTTTTGACTATTATAGCATGTGAAATGTCCTAAATTTTAATTCCTAAAGAGAATCCTTTTTTGACACTCTAATGACCAATCTTCAAAAGGACACTTTTCTACCGACATAAACTATATATATTACGTCATTGACTTTACGTGAAAATGGGTCAATAAACTTGTGGCGTTTATTAACAACTTGATGACTCATTGACTAAAAAGTTAAAGACTTCGTAAGCAGTACCACAAAAACTTCAACTTGTCAAGAATATGATTTCATCGACAACTTACTTTTTCAATGTAATAATAAGTTGAAACAAAACCTCATGTACCACAAACTAGCTAATGTATATAATCATTTTCTTCCAATTTTAAAGTCTACTATGCTAAAAGTCTAACAGTTCAAAATTGAGTTAACTATTTCGCAAGTTTTTTTTTCATTTCAAAAGGCCAAAGATGGAGTCCGATTTCGATCTAAATTTTAACAATACTTTATCAATAAAAATTACCTCAAATCCGGAGATTCCTTATAATGATTCTGCGTTCACAATCTACTTTAATATTTTGAATCCTCATTCCATTTTTGACACTTCGACAGCTCGGGATGCTCGAGAGTAAGATTCTAAATGATGAGGCCAGCAGATAAAAATACACTTTAGTATTATGCTTCAAACCCCAACTAAATATCAAAATG
>JAQFZH010005435.1:0-10566 GCA_034695485.1 Entomobrya nivalis
AAGAATGAAACTTCACAGTCGTCTTCGTTCGAAAAGTTTCTGGAAGTCTTACCTGTTCTGGAGACTACAATTACACCAGCAACTGCACCTATATTTACAGTGGTTATGACGGATATAATTTACAATGAACTGGATAAAAAATGTGTACGTGAAACGTTATGGTATCCAGTTTTATTTGATAATGAAAATTAGATATCCAACTGAAAATTTTAAAATGTACTGTTGTAAATTTCAAATGAGTTGTTAATTAAAAATAACTAGATGTATGCGCAGAATTTTATGTAATCAAAAAAAACTAGCAAAGGAACCAAAACTATTGGAGAAACGTATGCAGTTATTGTTCAAGAATGACTGTGTTGAAGAATGACAAGAAGTAATCTTCAAGCACTTCAATCTTTATGGAAGACATTTATTGTTTAAATTATGATTTACACCAAGTGACAAATATAGTGATGTAGTGGTACAAAATTTCGATTTATGAGAGTAATGTTTTTTTGAACTACATACATGTCATCAGTAATTTGAAGACATTTTACCTTTACACTGAATGATATAAAACAACGAAGTTTTTTTCAAATTTTTGATATCAAAGGTAGTATTTTTAGACTTAAATTCATAAATATTTCCTTTTTCGACCATAAAAATGTATTTAATTTGGTCAGAGCGTAAATTTTACACTTTGTTTGCTCCAATCTTTTACTATTTTGTAAGTTTTAATGTCCATTTAGTTAACCCAAGTCGCATAGAGAAAATAAGCAAAGAATATCCTAAATATGGTCTTGATTTGAAATCAGTAATTAGATATGAGGCGGTCTTCTCATTGTATAACTTTGACTTTAAAACTATCCAACTTTCCCAAAGCAGCTTATTGTATGTAATACTCTCAAACTATTCAAATTTTGTGAAAAGGCAAACAAGCAGCAAATTTTATCAAGCTGGAAATGTAATAATCACGAGTAGCTTATCCATACAAAACTATGCATCTGTTCTTTGTGCATTTTTTCGTGAGAGCTTACTTGCCAACTCCATATTTATATTTCTTCGCTTTGGGTTCGAGCCAAATAAGTATGTTCGGGAATTCAACTTAAATTTACATACCATTCCAGCTCTTAAGCTTATTTTAAACTTGACAACATTCGAAGCTGAAATTATTTGCTATACATTTTGTATGCACCCTTTTTCCCTACATGTAAAAAATATTAGCAAATTCTTGCCCCAAAAATTGGATGGATTACATCGCAATATATTTCGTGTATCGACAAGCCTTACCAAAATACGTGCTCTGGCACAAATAACATTTGAACAGTATTTTCATGACCAGTATTATGGGAAACGCAGAAACGCCTGTTTAGAGCTGGTTCCTCGAAAATTAAATAGACATAGCTGTCGTGATGACATAATGAACATGCTAACATTGGGAATTATTCACAACGTTACGTTCGTTTTCCACAATATTTTTGATAGTAAAGAAAGGGCAAGTTTTAAATCGTCATCAACTTCCCAGTCATTAAAAAACAGGATGATTTATTCGGATTTCAGCAAGCATGTTCATTATTTTCAATCGTACTCCTTCTACTTGTCTGGTTATATCAGCCAAAGTGCTATATATTGCGTGGGAGGTTCGGCCAATAATCTTTTCTTTCACACATGGTCTGAATGGATTAGTATATATTGTGCTGATGTTTGGATCACAATTTTTATCTTTGTTTTGCTACAAAGTTTGGTAACAAGTTTTATTTATAAAAAAAATATTACGATTGTTAACTTAGTAATGTCATGTTTTGACATATTGTGCACATTTAGCAAGCAAATTCCAACTGCAAGTCTTTTAAATTATAAGCCATTCACAATGGTATTAATTTTTAGCGCATTTATTGGCACATTATACGAAAATTCGATTACAAGCATTGTTACCGTTAGAACTACTCCAGAATTGTATAAAATTGCAAGCGATATGCTAAATGATGGATACAAAATCTTAGAATATTATAATGAAATTAGCACCCCGCCCGAAAAATTATACGAGGCGTATTTTCAAGCTAATCATATATATCATAAGGTTAATAGCGCCTTTCTCAAAGTTTCTACAAAATTACAAACTAACGAGTTGACATTTTCGTATTTAATGAATAAATCAATTCATTTTGCAAATTCTGAGACTGCGTTTATCACTCAGTCTTTATTTTCGTTGAAAAACATGGGATACAATAAAGAAAAGGCTTTATGCTACACATTGCCAGAAAAAATAAATAAAAGGCCACATTTCTATGAAATATTTGCCGTCAATCAGTTTTGGATGATTGAAACTTTAGAATTATTAAAGGAAAGTGGTTTAAATTTAATTTGGAACAAGTGGTCAACGTGGACACTCCTTTTAAAAATGAAATATCATCGGCACTACGACATATTGAATTCAATGTCAAAAATGAACGAACAAGAAATGTTTATCAATATAGACAAGCTGTACTTTGTTTTGAATTTGTGCATGGTTGTGTATGTAGTGGGTGTACTTGTCTTTGTTGTTGAGATTAAATGGATTTGTTAAGTGTACCCTATTCTAAATATTTTGATATGAGTGCATTACCTAAAATGCAAGACTAAAAGTAACGAAAGTGCACACTATGAATTTGTCGAATAAAGTTGGAATTTTTCGGTTATCATATGTTGAAATTAAATAATTTAGCCTTTAGTGATGTTTTTGTATATATGCTTGTTTGAATAAAATAAAAATGCAACAAAAAAATCACGAATGAATAGCATATAAACAAAGCCAAAATTGTGTTCAGAATCAGAATTATAAACCACGGAATCAGAAAAAAGGAAATATAATTCGGCAAACACAAACCTTCATAACATCTTAATATATACTTCTACTACTAGTAGTAACTGGATCAATATTTTGAGCACATCTTATGTTGTATTACTTTGTCTGCATGCTGAAAACATGAAAGTTTGTATCATTTTTCTAATGTTAAAATTATTTAAGCAAACATATTCCAATTGCATTTGTAAATAAAGAAAACTGAGAGGTCCCACAATGACGTGAACACTACAGTTCACTGACTTTGAGTAATTAGCAACGATGGTTTTAAGACACTTGATTGTTGGCCTGTACAGATATTTTTTAAGAATCAAGCTGTTCCAATATGAACTTTAAAAGAGCAAAACCTTTGTCATTAAAATATTCAGATTCTAATTGTTTCATAAATATTATTGAATAATACAACGACAAAAAGTACTACTGCTGTAACGACTAACCCTTTTCTGATTTAAGAAGATTCCTTTTGGTATTTGTAAATCAGACGTACCAAGAAACTCGGAATAGCAAGTCATATTTTTTTTTCGTTTTTCATTCTTCCAGTTAAGTCTACACTAACTTCCTTTCAGATGTCAATGTACCAAATAGCATCCAGAATGATGATCTTAATCGTATTTCTATCCACAGTAAGTCAACCCTAATAATAATCACACTTGATTGATTATATTTATTAAACAAATTTATAATTTCAGATGATCGCTTATAGTGCAAGTGCCACAATACAGTGGGATCCAACCACACGTAACTTTGTGAATGCTTCAGAAGAAGATCCTGGACCTTTTATTGCTATAAAAAACTTACATATAATTCACAAACTTGAGGCCACCCCAAAGCTCCCAGAAAATTCAACTGTTCAAGATAGGAAGTTATATTTTGTGAAGTTTTTAGAAGTCCTTGAAAATCGCATGGACATTTTGAGACATCTAAAACGAAATGAACCAAAAAATGATTCTATTGATTATGATGTTGAAAAAATGGAAAATGAAACTTCACAGTCGTCTTCGTTTGATGAGCTTCTGGAAGTCTTACCTGTTCTTGAGACTACATTTAGACCGGAAAATGTTGCTATATTTACAGTTGTTATGACGGATAAACAATGTGTACGTGAAACGTCATGGTACCCGGTTATACTTGACAATATTTATCTCGAGGGGGAAACTTATGACGACTTAAAAGCACGTCGAAGTTTGATAAGCAATCATTACTACCACTGTATTGCCGATAAAGAATGGATTTGTGAGCTTGATTGATTGATTATTTTTTATTTCATGTAGTTCACAATGCAAATGCTTAAAATGAACTTTTATTAAATTTTTAATCAAAACGATGAACAAATTAACTAGACTCAATCCCAGGTTGAAACTAAACCATTGTCCGTATTTTAAGGATAATTACAACAAATATGTATAACTGTGGTCATCAGTTGCAACATGTTAGCGTATATGATTGAAATGTAAATCACACATTTATATACGGTTTACGGTTTAAAGTTTAAAAAATAAGCTTTGACCTTGTTTAAATTGCGCATGTGAACAAACAGAAATTGATATCAAACTCGTTGACAAAGACATGATTACCTGTGTAATAAGTATACACAATAATATGTCACAGTTTTGAGATGCATAACATCCACGGTAAAAATGTTAGATGTGAGTAAAATTTGGTGTGACCATTTACGGAAATTAATATTTCAAAAACCCATCAAAACATTAGAAATTATTAAGCATTTATTTATTGGGACGGACTAATCGATAATTCTTGGTATTCTAGTTACACTATGTGATCCCAAGTTTGAATTAATTACACGATGAACAAATTGCCAAAATATTTCACCACAAAAGCAAGTAAGAGCAAACAAACCGCTTGCTAACAGCACCATTACCAATTGAATAAAAAGCTGCGACTTTTGTTTTTGAGCTTTGATATTATTGTGTAAAATTGAACCACTTGTTTGGTTTTGGATTCTGGAGTCTGCTAGCATGATTCGTTTAGAACTTACTCGTAACTTTACCAAATGTATATCAACAAGCTTATTCCACCATTCAGATATACCGGAACTTTGAAGTCCCCTAATACGCATTTTTATAAAAGCTGGAATCCAGCCAAAAAAGTAAAAGCCCAACCTTCTTTCCAATAGAATTTCTTTTCCTACAGACACTTTGGTTTCACCTAGATTTCTTAAAACACGTTCCATATCAATTAACCTTGTAAAGGGTACGAGAAAAGCTACCCTGTTACATTCAACCATTAGGTCCAATGTCGACTCATAATTGAAATTTACATACATGTAATCTTTTTTTAGCTCTGAATGATTGGCAAAACTATTTTTTGCACTTGAAAACACTGTTGACATCCATAAGGTCGAGTTATTGTAAATATTTGATACTCGTTGTGGCAAATGTTGGTCTTTTACTCTGAAATAGAGTGAGTAATGTGCCAAATATGAATACACTCTTAGATCCTCAATTATAACTCTACCTTTTCCGTAAAAAGTTCGGCCATGGTCAATATAATGTGCGTCAATATATCCCGCTTTTTCACATGCCTTAAAATTGGATTCATTTAGGGAACATTGACGTGACACAAATATTTCATACGGTTCAGAAAATATTGAATAGTTTGACTCCACAAGTTGATGAAAGTACTCAAATGGCCTAAATGGTTTAGGCGCAATTAAATCGTACATGTTATCATTTTTATAGGCATTGCTTAGTACTAATAAGCACAATGAAGTGGAAATAGCGAATATTTTTAAGTGAAAAAATCTCAAAATTTTCTTATCATATGGGGTTGACTGTTCAACCAGATTTTTAAAAACTGATACAAAAATCACACCAAATAAATCCATATCAAATGTTAATGCTTTTTCGCAGTTTGCTAATAAACTCCATATTAGTGGAACAACTACCAAGCAAATCACAACTAATGCAAACCAACAACTGATATCGAAACTTTGGAGCAGCGTGTGATGTAGCAACTGATTTCTTGTAAATGTGTCACCACAACTTATAAATCTAATTTGCTCAGGTGGATAGTCAAAGGAAAAGTCTATACTATCTACTTCATAACCCATAAAGTATTCAATTCGTGTGAACGAAGTGGCCAAATTTGAAATAGGCTTAAAATTTGTCCCCAGGATATTTGTCCAAACGAAATTACCGATGAAGCAGGTTAAAAGCTCTTTAGTTCCAAAATCTCTCCACATAGTAGTGTAAACAATATCATGGTTACAAGCAGGAAAATCCTTTGCAGAACTTTTGGCAAACATTACTCCCCAATTCGATATGTTCTTTGCTTCATAAAGTTGTTGATTTACATTTAATTGTAAATCAATATAGTTGAATTCGTGTGGTTTTCCATTTATTTTTAGATTTTTGTTTACTCCACAAGGTGGAAACACGTAAAAAGTTTCCGTTTGTTCTTTCAATGATGCTTGTTGTATGTTTTGAATAATAATGAATTTAGATATCTTATTAAATATCATACAGTTTTCTTCATATTTGTATTGGAAATGTTCTTTGTAACGATTAATAGGAAATAAAGTCGAGATCTGGTAGTCTATTACATATAATGTGAATCCCGGTGACTGAATTTGTCTGACATCACGATGCATCCAAACTGCTGTAAACAAATTAGGAAATTGCCTACTAGTAGGCGGAGGAAACAGATAAATTTGTTGAATGTAATTCCATGGTCGAATGTTTGTACTAAAAACGGTTATATTGATCGTAATACAAAAGCTGGCGTCTATCGTCACAAGAAATTGAGATTTACAATTCCATGGTTTTTCAAATGTGCTTCGGGACATTTTATCGTAATTTTTAAGTTCTCCCAGCAAGCTTGGTATTGTAAAGAACAAACCATCGTATTTGAAATTTATTTGGGAAAAATGTCTCAAAATAATGGGCGTGTTTTCTTCAGGATTGATGTTCTTATTGCCGAAATTTGTAATTGCAATCAAGCAAGAATTACATGGAAACATGTTTGTTTTTAAATCAACCACTTTTTCAGTGGTTGTAGGGAGAAAGTTAGAAGGAAGCCCAGAAATTACAGGGTTTATGATTATTGCCAAAATTTCTTGGATTATTAAAATTTTCCAAGTATTAGCAATGCTAATAAAGAACGATGTGGAGGTGTCCATTTTTTCTTAATGGTATGAAAATTGATTTTTAATAGTACCAAAATATAAAAAACTGTAAATTCCAACAAGTCCACGATATATTTAATATAGTGATATCTGAAAAAAATAATATTGGTAAAATTATTACTTTTTGTGAAATCAAAATTGACAAGCAAAATTTAATCAGAGTACTATGTAATGATCAAAGCACTACCAGATTTACTGAAGTAAATCCTTTTAGTAAATGGTAAATTTAAGGTAAAGTTACAAACTGATGATGAAATTTAAATATCTTACAAGCCATGACGATTTTTAAGAGGCAAAAAGGGATTGGATTAACAAAGCAGAAGTATGATCAAAGTACAACCACTTGTCTGAAGATTTATTCAATCCAATAAATTTTGAAGTGTAATTCGAATTGAAATCGCCCAGAATTTCCTTTTACTATTGGAGCGGAAAAATGTTATTGCTGGGTATACACATATTTGGTCCTTGGAAATGGATATTTTTTATTAACATTTTTGTAGGACTGTCCCCGAGGACAATTATTATCAATTAGTTGCCCGTGTGATATATGTATTATCCAGGGAATATTTTTACAATCGTAACTTTTCAAGATGATGTTTAAATTAAATAGAGACAAACTAAAGACAGTAGGAGCTAAAACGATTGGCAAATCAAGGTAAATTTTGAGCTAAAAGTTAATATTGTTACTTCTGTTTGTATGTTAAGCAATACTGTACGTATGTATGCTATGTGATGTAAATTATTGATGAATAAATAAAAAATTACAATTGCAAATCACCACCACCCAAGTAAAACATGCTGCTGAATGGCGCCATCTTGTTTTCGTCGAATAGTGACAACCGTAGATCATTTGATTTGGGATTATTGTAAATACCACAGTGTTTAGCACTTGAGCGTCTAATATTTGTTCCGAACACCAGCAAAGTAAAATAAACGCGTAAATTTATTTTTATTGGTTTTACTGTGCGAAACTACCTGTATTTGAATGCATGCATTTTAAATGGAGATTATGATGTTGATTCCTCTGGTATCATGTTAGGTGATTACTTTACAACAAAGTAATGGCTCTTGTATTGTTCGGCAGCGCGAACTCTGTTGTTCATGCCTATATGTATAAATGTACAATTTCACAAATACAACATATATGCCTATAATCAAATCTACTGATTACCTCGTTATATGAATGAAAACTCCAAAACATAGTGGCATTCAATGAGGAACCAATTTCATGTGAGTAGTATAAATGTACTTTTGTGTACTCCTGATGAAGAAATTAAATAAAATTTCGAAAGCTTGAGTGAACTATTCCGCCTACATTCGTCAAGCAGTTCATTACATAATTTACAAGTGCACTTATAGCTCATTTTAAACGTAATTTAAATAAACATTTGTCTCGGATATTATTAATTTTTATAGATTTGGTGTAATCTCATTTGGTTGGACAAATGACACAAATTAATACTACCAAATTAATTTATCCAGATGCTAATTGTTTCATAAATATTGTTCAGAATGATGCAGCTAAAACATCAGTTCTTCTAGGAATGGGTTTTCCCTTTTAGTTTTAACCAGGTTCTTCTTGGCACTTTTGAATTTGACATACTCGGTAACTTAACAGCAAGACGTGTGTATGTTCGATTCAATAATGGGTATACAATAACTTTGATTTGAAAGTCAAAGTATCAACTAGCATTCAGATAGAAGATCTTTGTCATATTTCTATCTACAGTAAGTCAATCCCCAACAACAATAACCTTTAATTGATTATTTTAATTAAACATATTTCTAATTTCAGATGATCGCTTATAATGCACGTCCAGCAATACAATGGGTCCCGAACACACATAACTTTGTAAATGCTTCAGAAGAAGACCCTGGACCATATATTACCACAAAACCTAGTAAACTCGAGGCCACCGCAAAGCTCCCGGAAAATTCAACTGTTGAACAGAGAAAGTTATATTTTGTGAAATTTTTAGAAGTCAATGAAAATCGCATTGACATTTTGAGAGATCTAAAACGAAATGAACCAACAAATGATTCCATTAGTTATAATATTGAAAAACTTGGAGAATGAAACTTCACAGTCGTCTTCGTTCGACATGTTTCTGGAAATTTTACCAGTTCTTGAGATTACACTTACACCAGAAAACGTTGCTATGTTTACAGTTGTTATGACAGATAAAATTTACAGCGAACTGGATCAAAAATGTGTAGGTGAAACTTCATGGTATCCAATTATATTTGATAATATATACCTTGAGAGGGAAACTTGTAACGACTTAAAAGCCCGTCGAGGTTTGCTCAGCAATGAAACAAATAAATGTGAAACAAGTATAAGTACGAATATGATTGTTCATGAAAACCATTTTGCGTAATTTACAATAATAAATTTGACCAATCAATTGTTTTTTATTACAAACTCATTGAATTCAAGGAACAAGTGAGTGTAGTTCTTGTGAAATGATTAATACAAGCATTGAGTACAATTGTCAAAAATTTAGAGCAAACATTATAGTAAATTAATTAAATACTTGCACAAATAAAATCGGTGTGTTCACAATTTTTTAGAAATCCTCGAAAGTAAAATTGACAATATAAGAAGCCGAAAACGATATGAACTAAAAGAAAACAATGATTTGATTACCAACGATTTTAAAGCTCCGTATAAAAAGAATGTAAAGAAATTTTTGTTGCTCGACATTGAGGAAATCTTCCCTGTTTTTGAGATTAAAATTAGTGAAGAAAATAATTTGTCGTTTATTGTAATTATGACGGATAAAGTATACCGTGAACTTAATAAGAAACATGTGAGCGAAACTTCGAAATATTTTTAGCATTGACACAAAAGAAGTATAAAACAGGCATTTAAACTTATCAGTCCATAATTTACTAATAAAATGTGAAACATTAGCTTCGATTTAAACATTTAAGGTTAAAACATATTCTAAGATTAAATTTCTGCTAGAAATTGATAACCAAAATAATAAAGTGTTCATCAAAGTTGAAATTTTGGAAATAATATTTTTTATATTCATTTATAGTACGGATAAAACTAAATCTGTTTGTGAATAAAAATTGTTTTTTACTTTTAAATTTTATATAAATTACTCCCTCGAAAAATATGAAATAAACAGTTTAAAAAATACTATTTTTTGTGTTCACCTTAAATCAGAAAAC
This sequence comes from Entomobrya nivalis, assembly GCA_034695485.1. Classification (NCBI taxonomy): domain Eukaryota; kingdom Metazoa; phylum Arthropoda; class Collembola; order Entomobryomorpha; family Entomobryidae; genus Entomobrya; species Entomobrya nivalis. The sequence continues at coordinate 10,146 of JAQFZH010005435.1, forward strand.
GTGTGTGTCAGAACCTATGTCACTACTTTGTGTAGCTCTTTATTTTACGTGGAATTATTTTTATGGCAGGTGAAGTTTAAATTAGCCCAAACGAAAATAGCACTTTTTATAAATGGAACATATAAAACTAGATAGTAACAACTATCTTGAAACTGCATGGTATCAAAAGATTCTTAAACAGATAAATAATGATCAGATTATGCAATGCCTTTGTAAATTACATATGTAAAAATATTTCTTTGTAAAATTGGGCTTTACGGTCGGCAAATAAATAATTTAATTATATTTGTATTAGCTTAAGGTTTGAATTTCAAATCATTTATAATTTACAGTAAGCTGGTATGTCTGCAATTTTAAGTAAACAAAAAAATAATTCATGTTTTTTCCTAAAATCTGTTTAAAGCATGAAAGACATATACTG
>JAQFZH010005436.1:0-10566 GCA_034695485.1 Entomobrya nivalis
CAAATTAGAATAACCATAATTCCAAGAACAAATAGATTTGCAAATATTATAATAGCACTAAAATGCATAGTGCTACCTTCGGAAATCAGAATAAACGCTGATACAGATATAATAATAATTCCACCAATGATTTGTATCGGAATTAATGATTTTCGGTGAATATTATTGTAAAATGTTGCAAGTAGTTGGATTTGATGATATATTCTCACACTTTCAAGGCAAGTATTCTGCGTTGTTGACATGCACAATTTACGCTTTAAAGTTTTCAGTGATAAGCTTAAACAATATGTAGGAACGAGGAGATTCACTAAAATGTTAACAGTTGCACCATTAGTATATAACCTTAGCGTAACGTACAAATAAAGAAATAAAAGTGTCCGTTTCAAGATTTGTGCAAATACGTGTACTGGTATGGAATGCTCTTTATCATAGACAACATTCACAATTGCTGATGGTACTATATTCCATGAAGCATCTGGAACTATGGCACATGACAACGATTGAATTATACTGTGAGCTCTAAGAGCAGCCACAAAAAATCTGCAAGCCAATTTCACTAAATGCAATGAGAAATCCCTGTTGCCAATTAAGCGGTGATTCTGATGGGGAAAATTTGTTGAAGCGTTTCTCAAAACTTGAGCTTCAAACCGAACAAAGTGATTTATAAATTGGCAAAAGTTTCTAGATTCCCATTTATGAAAACAAGTTACCAGAACAAATGTAATTGCAAAGTAGACGAAGAAGGATACCACAAGTTTATCAAAAATCGATTTGCAATCTAAAAATACTCTTGCGATTCCAAGTAAAGCAGCTAAAATCAACAGAGCACACTGAAGTAACCAACTTGATTCTAGAAATTTGGGAGATACAAAAAAGTTGTAGATGTTTTCCTTATTTGGGTACCTCTGTACATGGTAAGGATATTTATATGGAAGCAGGTTCCAACTTTGAACGCTATCGGAGATTTTTTCCAGTTCCATTACTAAGCCAGTACTTATCAGCATATTGAATATTTTGCTTTAATTTTTTTTATTGTTCCAATATTCAAAACGAAGACTTTAAAAAAAAGATTCAAAAAGCTTTGAGGTTTTAGAAAAGTACTACTTCATTGAATGCGGTTTGCAATTAAACGCGGAAAAAGTGTCACCATGCTCACTAAAGTATTTATAAATATAACCTTATATCACAAGTCAAAAAATTTGAATATTTCATTACCCACCAGATAGTTTAAAACTGTATCAACTTGACGATATATATCCGAAATGGTATAATCTGTGCTCACGATAGCACAATTCTACTGACTCGTCGGTCAGTTTTTGTATGCTACATGGATGACAGCAATATTCCTTTTATTATTTTACTTACAATTCAGGTGTTCAAATAAAGCGACAAAACAAGCTATAAAATAAATCAATATGTGGGACATTATCGACCATATGAATATTATCCGGTATTCCACCAAATATTTAATAATATGGGGCAGTAACAATATATGACAGGTGCCAGCATAACTTCTTCATTGGCATCTGAAGGTTAAAGGCATGTTAGGATTTTGACTTCTACGACGTTATTTTGTCATAATGTGAAAGCTTTTCTGTTGCTAGTTTTTGGCTGAAAATGTTTTCGTTTACGGGTTCATCTTTCTTGCATGAAACACATTATGTTTTTGGATAGCTTAGCTTTGAAAGCCAAGGTTGGTTTTTAGTCCGGCCATCCATCAAAATATTGCGGATATTCAACCCAAGTTTTAAAAAAATTGCGCTTTGATTAAAATGGTATTATTTAAACTTAAACTTAACTGGTACTTAAACGGAACATCAACAGATCCATACTGATTTTTGCAACGACAGAGTAATATTTTAAACTCAAAAAATTATAAATCAATCATGTTTAGAAATAAAACCTATTTTACAAATTGTCACTGCAAACTCGAAGCCAATTTTGCAAAAAAAAACACAATTTTATTAAGTACATTAAAAAATCCATTTATTATAATGACGAACTTAGACCAAAATCCATCCCAGTCTAGAAAATAACCTTGAACAACACATGTAAAGTTTTAAGATCTATATTTTGTTTAACCTTAAGAACGACACGGACTTCCTGGTTTATAATTTGATATTTAAATTCTGCAATTTCTTTTGTTGCCGGTATACTTGTAAATTGAGCAATATATTATGGTAGTGTACCATTTTAGTTATGACTTGCAAACATTTCAATGTTTCCTAAATTGACATGCAAATGATAAAGACATATTTTAGCAAAACAAAATTTCAAGGATATAATATGCTTTTCAAGGGTTTGTACTTAAATGATTTACAATACTTGTGCTTTCATTTTGATATTATGTAACGTATTTTGCGTTTTTGCTTGCTGTTTAAATTTGCTGTGATGACACAATTATCTTACACAATTTTACTTTCTTTAGCTTTTTATTTGCCTTCTTTTTGATTGTGTAAAATAATGTGAATTTATTTTGGCTGTACTATTAGGTTTCTATCTTTTATATGCATAAAATATTACAATGCTTTTAAAAATTCACGAATTGGAAATAAAGCTTCAAGAGAAAGGTTTCTGGTTTTTACCGGAACTGCCTTTAAATTGGGACACTCAAAATGGAAAATTATTAAGAGCAAACAGCAACTGGAACCTTTTTACTTTTTATTTGTCCACTTTAATAGAACTAAATACTCCTAATATTTGTCTGCTATTATATTATAACTGTTGAGAAAGGGACGATTTTCATGAAATTCAATGATGCAATCTTAAAGTATCAACGTCTCCACAAAAACGCCCAGATGTACTCACGTACCGAAGACTCCAGTAATGTTCGTATCACAGGATAAATAGTCAATAAAAATGCAGCGGAGTAGTTCAAAGTCTTTTAGTTATAATAAAAAATAGTCTTATTTATTAAACCAATTAACTTAACCACTAACAAGAAATCTTTAACTAAATAGTGAACAATTAAATCATTATTTGGGCTGAAATCACAGCCAGTAATTCTACGACAAGAGCACAGCTTGAAGGAAGATGCTTCCGTACGGAGAGTCACAGAGCAAGTTGGTAGGCAGCAGCAACAGAAGTATGTAGCTGAGCTGCAGAGGTAGAGAGAGGCAAGAAGTTAACGTCAAATACACGTCAGGTCCTTCTGGCCGAAGCTGATGTGTGATCTCCTCGTGTGAGTTTTCACACCTCAACCGCTAGTCTCCCGCATCTTCAAAAAAGGGTTATCTAAGAAAAGGGAAAGAGTACATTTTGCGACAATAACCACATATTTACTTTCTACTCGATCAAATGCTGAGTTTGTTGGCATGGTCGTATTGATTATTGGCAGTGGACCTCTTATATTGTCCCTTTATATTTCGTACAAACTTATTTTAAACGATGAACTAATAAAAATAAGCAATACATGTTTTGACTTAACATCACTTTCTGTAAATCGTAAGTTAAACTATTTGTATAGCTAGAATTATTTAATAATTTTTAATTCAAGACTAATATTTTATTATTTACGTTGTAGGATACGTCCTACCAGTGAATATAATCCCAACATTTTTAGACAACTTAGGAATTCTCGTACTTTTAGGGGCAATATTTGATCCATGGGTATTTGTAGTTGGTTTAATGTACATTCGCTATGATCCGATGTACTACATATTTGAAGACATTTATGGATCGTTGCTGCAACACCCTGTAATTTTGTCCATGATTACGTTTCTTTTACGGCTAATAATATTATCTACGGCAACTTTTCAATGCAGTCGAATTTTAGGTTTTGTAGGTCTCTACTTTATTATCCTTACAAGTTGTGCTAATAGATCACTTAATATATTACGAAACGTTTATTATCCATCAATAAAAAACTTCGCTTGTTTCCGATCCTTCACTATTTTTTTCCAAGTTTTGATGCAACAAATTCACAAAATGTTATCAATTTTGATATCAGTTCGGTTTTGGATTTTTGTACCAATTTGGTGGCTTATTATTACACATCATGGACAATCCACTATACATTTTTATCTGAGTGCTCTAATTGCTGTATTAATGACAGTGTATCAAGTACTTTTAGATATTATGGCTTGGTGGGGTGATGAAATGACTCGTGCTATCGTAAATTTAAGACACAAGTTTAAAGCAGACTATTTTAACAGCAGCAGAGATAAAGGCTTTATCACACAGAAACAGATGAGAAAGTTTAGAATGCTAATGTCTCGAGCAACGTGTCCTATTAGATTTCCCTACTACCCTATTCAAGATACTGATCGATGCTTTGTTGCTAACTTGTTTAAAAATGTGGTACTCAGAATATCCGATACTGTGCTTTTGACAAGGTGAAATAACTTTGGGAAATTTCGTGGCTTGTATGTTTTAGCATTAAGGTTGACTAGTAAAGCCAGCGACATAGAAAGTAAAATTTAGCAGTTTAATTTACTCGTTGGTAATTTTTTTACCATGATAAATGTTCAAATAAAGTTATGAGATATGAAGTTTAATTTTGAATATGTCTAAGTCAGAATATCAGAAAAAACTATTTCAGGCATATGTTTTTGCTTTTAGTTGAATATTACGCAATTTGAAATAATGCCTCTTGGTTATACTTTGAAAAAAAAATCATTTTTATGCTTGTGTAAAGTTTTTATAGTGACTATGGTATTAATATAACACAAAAAAAGCTTCTACATCAAGTAATTTTTATATATAGTTTCACAATTCGAAATATTTCGTAATTTGAAGCTTAATTTATTTTCCAGGCAAATATTTCGCAATTTAAAGCTTAATTTATTTCCCGGCAAATATTTCGCAAAATAAAGCCTAAAAAAATTTCCAGGCAAATATTTCGCAATTTAAAGCTTAGTTTACTTTCCAGGATAATATCTCTCAATTTAAAGCTTATATAATTTTCCAGGCAAATATTTCGCAATTTAAAGCTAATATTACTGTCTAGTAAAATCTTGCGCGATTTTATCAGCAGTAAGCTTATTATCCATGAAGACAAGTATTTTTTTCAATCCAGCAATTAAACAAACCGTGCTTACAAATTTGTCTCAAACCAAAAAAATGTTATTACAAATTCATAAACTAGAAATCTTCCTCTTAAACAAAGGCTTCTGGTATCTCCCTCAATTTCCCGTTACCTGGAATAATACAGATGGAACACTCCAACGCCCAAAATTAAACTTCTTCAAAGCTTACCTCACAACTTTACTAATTTTACTAGTATATATGGCTTGTTGCTATGTTGTAATCACATACATGTGCGGATACCAATCAAATGCTGACTATGTTGTGATTGTGGTTTTAATAATCATTAGTGCACCCCTCGGACTATCCTTGTATTTTTTCCACTGCATCCTTCTAAATAATCAACTACTTCGGGTTGTCAACAAATGTTTTGTGTTTTCATCGGCTTGTTTAAAACGTAAGCGTTTTTTTTCGCTCACTTTTAAACTTTTAAATCCATACGTCTTATTTGTAAAAGTGGCCATAAAATGGACATATTTTCTTGGTTTTTCAGGATATAATTTGAACATAAATCAAAGTTCAACAATTTTGGATAAAATGGGTGTGCCACTCATGCTTGGAGCTGTATTTGATCCTTGGATGATCACACTAGCACTTATTTATTGTCAATACGACCCAATATGGTATATATTCGTAGACATTTGTAACTTTTTTCAAATTTCGTCATTCGATTTAAACTATATAGGCCTTGTTATCAGAATACTAGTAGTAACCCCCGCTGCTTGTGAATGTAGCCGAATTTTGGGAACACTTTTTCTCTACCTTATACTCCTACTAAGTTATGCAAAAAGAATCGTGTACCTGTCCGGAAATGTTTTGATACCTTCAGTAACTTTACTAAGAGGATATAGAAGTTCCGTCATTTTGTTTCAAATGTTGGTCAATCAAATTTATAAACCAATTTCGATTGTAATTTCCGCTATATTTTTAACTTTAGTTCCTTTTTGGTGGCTACTCATTACACAACCAGACAAATCTGGTGTTTTTGTTTATTTTACTTTGATCTTGTTAGTGTTCACTTTCACATATAAAGTTGGACTAGACCTGATTGCTCACTGGGGCGATGACGTTGATCGATTTGTGTTTAGAATTAGACAAAAGCTCACAGAAGAATACTATCTGAACGAGAATAGCTTTGGAAGGACGAGGAAGTTAAAAAAGAGTAACATGCTAATGGCTCGAGCCACTCGCCCTGTTAGGATTCCGTATTACCCATTTCAAGACATTGACCATCCGTTTGTGGCTAATTTACTAAAGAACGGGGTGCTTAGGGTTTCCGACGCTGTTTTGTTAACTAAATAGCTTGGTCATTTTTGAAAGGACTGTTTTTTTTTCAAAATAAGAGCTTATTGTATTTCGTCCATTTCATGTTCTTGATCTTGTGGTGTCAGTAACCATATTTACTGGTCGTTGTTAAGTAGTTTTCCTTCTAATCTTGTTAACAATATGTGTACTCAAAAAAAATTTTTTTTACAAAAGAAACCAATAAATACTTTATTTCATCTAAACTTTAGTTTCACGTTGCTAAAAAAAATCATAGTCATACAAAGCATATTCTGAAATTTATTTTTCCGATGGCCATTGATTTAGTTGCATTTAATGGTTTTACAGCACTCGCGCCTCAATATTGCGTTGCAAAATCGATTTACAATACTGGGTGTCTGTGTATCATTTAAATTTTCTTGTTTATAGATGCATACTAGGTTATCTATTGTTCGCATCATTTCCAACAAAAATTGGTATAATGGATAAAGCAAGTCCACCAAGTAATAGAACAAACACTAAAAGAATTTGCGCTGGCATCGTCGGAGTTTCTAGTTTTGGGCTTCGATCTGTGGGTTTAAAAGCGACAACTGTCCTTACTACAAATTTTGGCCACAAGCCTGACATTTTCATTGTCCTCGTATCCTTTTATAAATATATGGTGACATCCTTCCTGTCGTGCTAAAACATTTTTTTGGAAACCCCTCCGTTCCTGTAGATACGACGGATTAACTGAGTCGGTGTAGTCTCATTGCATATTCTAATATAGAATATTCAGGAGCTATAAGTGCGGTTTTTAACTAAACTGCTGACAAGGCTTTTCTTCTAGACAACTTTATTGATTCAAGGCATAATGCAGTCTATAAGATATAGACATTGATTTTACATATTTGCAGTTAAGAGCTGCGCGTGTTGAAATAATTAAAGTTTGTCACGATAAGAAATCAAAATCAGATCGATAACAGGACTTTTCTATATTTTTTGCTCGTATTAACAAATGTATAGTTCAAAAGTCTAATCATAAGTCTTCCAAAATCTGAAGCCAAAGTGCAAAAAGCATCACAGACTAAACGCTTTCACTCATTCAACTTTAAAGCCAGTTAGCATTAAAAAACAAGTAATCCAAATATCCTTTTAAAAATAGCTTTGTTACTTTAAGTGGTTTGAGAACTAGTAAGCTTATTAGGCTTATTATGTAATATATTAACATTATTTGATTTTTAATCAAATATCCATAAATCTGTGTCAAATTTCCGGTTTTTCAACGTAAAATGGTTTTTTAGTAAGCTTTACTGAAGAACTTTACTGAGCAAACTACGTAAAAAATAACCTTTAAAGATTATTAAACTTATAATCTACATAATATGTTTCTTATAAAATATTCTTTTAAACACTAGTTAATTATGCATGTTTTTAACCTATATAACTAATACGAGTAGTTTTTTTACCAACATAGAAATTACTACAAACTTCGTATTAAATATAAATACTTATTTCAAAAATCCAGCGGTCAATATATCAAGGCACCACCAAGTCCAGTGTCCGCTAAAAAATATATACAACTGAATATTAAACATTGATTTTCATAATCTGTTGTTTTCAACATACGATTAAAAATTCGCAAATATATATTAAACGTAAGAAGAGAGGTACCTTGATATAATTTAGCCATGCTCTTTAATGTAAATTTTGGCTAAGAAATATCATACCAACGACCAAGAAAATTTAAGTATTTCGACTTTATACTAAATAGTTCAACAGTATTATCGATCGTAAAATCTTCTTTACCAAATCCATTGGTCTAATCCACTTTTATATCCAGTAATAAACCAAACTGTACACAGACACTACATTACAAAAATGCCGTTAAAACCACATAAATCTGAAATCCGCCGTTTACATAAGGGTTTCTGGTTTCTGCCTAAACTTCCCGTTACCTGGGATACCACAAATGGAAAGCTCAAAATACATCCGAATTTCAACCTGTTTAAAATTTACTTTACAATCTCAATGCTTTTGCTTTTAAATCCTGCTTCCTATTATGTGGTTCTTACTTACTTTTTCGGATTTTGCAAAAATATTGATTTTATAGCAATTGTAGTACTAATACTAATTACGGGCCCTCTAGGACTATCATTGTATTTCTTTTGGTGTTTTATTTTAAAAATAGAGCTAATTTACGTTTTCAATAAATGTTTTGAGTTAACATCAATCTGTTTGAAACGTAAGTTCTATTAATTTTAAAAGTCAATCTGCCAAAACTCCGGCACATTATTTCTTCGAGCAAATTATAATAGTTATGTTTTATGTTTCTAGGGTATATTGACCCGATAAACGAAAAACCAACTGTTATAGACAAACTGGCTATTCCGATCGTACTTAGTGTGGTATTTGATCCATGGATCTTCTTTTTTGCGCTAACTTACTGTCAATATAATCCATTTGGTTACATATATGATGACGTTATTGGGTTATTACAACTTAACTCAGCAACTTTAAATGCTATCTCATTAGTTGTTAGGTTGATAGCTTTCTGTATTGCTGGGTGTGAATGCAGTAGAATTATAGGAACAGTATTTCTTTATGTTGTAATACTAATTAGTTGCGCCAATAGAATGTTAAATTTGTCAAAACATTCTTACATTTCTCCTATAGAATATTTAGTTACGTACAGAGCTTTCATTATTTTGTTTCAATCACTAGTCGAACAAATTGGTAAACCTGTAACCATTGTAATTTCAGCTATGTTCTGGATTTTGGTACCCTTCTATTGGCTAATCATTACGCATTATAGGGAATCTAGTGTGTTTCTGTATCTTACTATGATTATAGGTTTGTTCACTTTGGCCTACAAACTAGTCCTAGATATTTTTGCGTATTGGGGTACTGAAATGAATTGTTTGATTGTAAGGGCACGACACAGGCTGACGGTGGAATATTACGAGGAAACGGGTAGCATTGTAACGACTAGAAAAATAAGAAAGTTTAATATGCTTATGCCTCAAGCCACACGTCCAGCTAAGCTACCTTTTTACCCATTTCAAGAAATTGATTATTTATTTGTAGCTAACTTGATGAAAAATGCTGTCCTTAGGGTTCTGACTCTGTATTGTTGACAAAATAGTGTTTACACATTTTAAATAAAAGTTAAAAGTTTTAAATTGCTACGAAATTTAGTTTTAAAATGATTATTTTAGAATGCTAATAGCTCTAGTGTACTGTCTTATAAAATGCCCTTACTACCTCTTTCATCATATTGCTCAATGCTTTGTTGCGAATGTATCTTAAATTTGATACTTAAAATATTAGATAATGTCTTCGACCAATTAAAATAATTTGTTGTATCATTCTAATTAGCGGCATTTGCTTACTTCATGCCAATACTTATCGATTTAAATATTTTTGTTTTTCGCGTGTCATTTTCAAATTCAAGGTTCAGCATTCAGTATAGCAAAGGAACCAGCAATTCCAATGTTATTTTCTAAATATGTTCAAAGGTATATTTAACATTGTCTTCCATAATCAGATTTTTTCATTACATGTTAAAATGGCATATTTACATTCTACGTAAGAATATGACATACTTTGGTATACAAGAGGATTGTTGTGTAATGTATATTTTTGCTAATATATATACCAACGAACATGAATGTTTAAGCATTACGACTTTCTCTTAAAACTATGAGCCATGTCAAACTTTTAAAAATAACTACGGAAAAATTAGCTTGTTTTTGGCCAAAGAAATAAAGTTTCCGCCTTTTTCTTGTTCTTAAGTATTTTACAATTGTAAAACTCTCTCCTTTTATAAGGTTGTTTTGAACAAAGACAATGCCATTGCGAAATCATCTGTATTACTAGTCAGTTTTTCTTGTAACTTAGCATTACTTTGTTTTAAGACATAAAACTACCTTAAACTTAGATTTTCGAATCAGTATGTAAGAGGCACTTGTTATTTTAATTTAGAATCTATGAATTCTTTGAAATGCTTCTAAAAATTCACATATCGTCGATTAAACTTTTAGAAAGGGGATTTTGGTTTCTACCAAAATTTCCTTTAAAATGGGATACAGAAAAGGGAAAGTTTCTACGAACAAACAGCATGCTTACCCTGTACATGTTTTATTTAACCACTTCAATAATTCTATTTGTCAACTTACTCTGTCTTTACGTCAATTTAACATACTTTCTTGGTCATCGACCAAAATCAGATTTTATTGGAGTTGTAATTCTGGCAATTGTAGCCGGAGCTCTGGGATTGTCGCTTTATAATGTATACTG
>JAQFZH010005437.1:0-10565 GCA_034695485.1 Entomobrya nivalis
TTTCGGCAAAAAGTACGAAACAATTCAATCTATATATGCCATCTTCCTACTAGCCTCAACCCCACCTCTAGCTCTTCAATATAAAATTTAAAAATCAACTAAAAAAATTCTAATTCGATTTAGTATAATTGACGTTTTAAATATGTGTGTTCAAATAATTTGTGAAGTTGTACAAAAACCTTCCATCCTAATCTCCTAATGCTGCTCATCCGTCTGCTTTTGTCAGTCAAACTTCTGAAGCACGTCTTTGCAAATATAACCGCTGCTGCATAATTTATGACATTCCAATGTTACATATGTGTGCAGTTGATCACACTTCACAAGTTTACACAAAAGCTGTCACAAAAAGTATCTTACGAAGCCGTAGTAATTTATTGGATTAAAGTTTGGCACAAACCTAAGAATAAGAAACGTAAATTGTGATGGTTAATGTTTGCATTTACATACTTAAATTCCTATCTGACTAATTAGCTTAATACAACAATTTTTTCAATAAAATGTGATTAGATCGGCACCATGTCATATTTCAGTACTAGATTTGAGCCGATAGTCCAGAATAAGTTGTTTTAACAGCGTAAGACACAAATTAAACATAGAAATCATTTGACGTCAGAATATACTACTACCGTTTTATTCAAGTGTACGATTTCGAATTTTAACCTACATCATATAAACTTCTTTCAAATCTACGGTTTATAATGTCGGTTAACCATAAAAACAAAATCAAAAACGATTTCTTACAAAACGAAATTAAATTAAAACCTCCACCAGATGACTTATTCAATTCCATGCATTTATTTCTTTGTGTTGGGAGAGCCTTAGGATTTGTTTCAATTACAGGGATATTTTCAAAAGACCTAAATCATGCCCAAGTAGCGTAAGTTCTTATAACGTTTGAAAAAATTACCATTATATAATATTTATATTTGATTCACCACGATTACTATATACTTAACTCTCTAACATAACGATACAATAGCCGACCATGTAGTCCAGCTGTTATTACATCAAGTTTAGTCATCACTTGTCTTGCAATATATGCAATTGTTCCTATCATTGGATTTTATAACGTGGCCCCAAGCAAAACCGATGATATAATCAAACACGGAACTGGACTGGTATATGCTGGAGTTGGACTATTCGTGTAATCAAACAAAAATAATATTACCGTGACGCCTTGTCATACAAAAAAATTAATTTATAGATTTATGCACGCAGGTGTATTTTCATCCGTAAGAATTCTGCTGGATTAATTCACTGTTTGCAACAATGGCGTCAACTTTCCCCTACAGTCTGCTATAATGATGCTAAGTTCCAAACTCAAACTTACATAATTACTGGTTTTATTTTCATCTCTACTGTGCTTGAAAATCTCAGCTATCATTGGAAGGTAGTAGCTGTTTACGGTCATGGAAACGTTACATATCCATGGGACTCTCTGAATGGTCAAGGATCAATTCCGTCAATTCCAGCCACATACTGGATGGTACAACATTACAGCAAGTTTACCGACTTAATTCCCTACCATGCGGCATTTAGCGTGTTGTTATTTATTTCTAACAAGTTGTGTGTATATGCTTGGAATTTTGGAGATATTTTAATTATTGTAATAACAAGAGCATTGTATATGCGCTTTTGGCTGCATTATGAAGGGTCCAAAATGGCATTAGAGGTTCAGGTACATTCTGCAGAAATGGTCATTGATCAATTAAGTCTTACGGTCAAATCCAAAAGTTTGACATATAAGTATTGGAAACAATTTGCAAACGATCATGATACGATTATTGGTATTTTCAAAACATTCCGCGACTTTTTATCACCGCTTATCTTTGTCAGTACTTTTGCTAACGTTTATTGTGTAGCTACAAATTTGTATGCCTTTTTGGTTCCAACGTCGACCCACTTAAACTTTAATCGAGTAGGACTTTCCAAAGGTTTGAAACTTTGGCAACGTGTCTATGTAGCATGGGCGTTTTTACATTTACTTGGGAGAATGCTAGCAACTTTCATTTGCTGTGCGAAGGTTCATCAATATGCACACAAGTTTCTTGAACTTTTGGACAGATGCCCGAATGAATGTTGGACAAGTGAAATGAGGAGGGCAGATAGCAGATTGAGAAGCACAGATATTGGAATGACAGGATTAGACTATTTCACGATCACAAATCAATTTATTCTGAATGTGTTTAATGTGATTTTTACATTTGAAATTGTATTGTTGCAGTCGATAAACATAAGCTAACCTTTTTTTGAAATTGAATTCAAAATGATTTTTCCCGGTCTACTTTCCTTAGCAAAAAATTAAATAGAGTATGAACGTTTGTGACTATCAACAATATTTGTTTGAGTAATAGTGCAAATTATTTGAATGTCACTCCATTCAGCATCACAGCGGTTTATTTTTTTCTATGGTAATATATTATTGTATCAACTGCTGAAATAGAAATAAGCTCCAATAAACGGTAGAATCCTTTTATAACGTTTTATTTTAATTGTTATCTAATATTTATGTATGAAACTCTGAGCCACCTAAAAAATTGATTGGCCAAAGACAGGAATTAGCTTGCATTGGTAATGACTGTCTACTATACATGTGTTTTACCCTAAGTATTTTATTTGTATTAATTAGTTATAAGTGCATGATTTCAGCAGAAATTAAGTTAATAAATCTTATTGTTAGAGTTACACGAGCAGAACTTTTATGGTCAAATACGCATTCAAATGGTGATGTACAAGGTTGGTGCACTAAAATTTAATTTGGATGGTCATTCAGCTGTAAACATATTTATGCAGCTTGACTTTGAAATTTATGTTGCTTAAGAAATAATAATTTGCACTCGATATAAATCAAGCAGTACAAATAAACTTGGCAGATAAAACACTTTGATAAGGAATTTATACCACAGCTAGTAACAAGATTTTATTGAAATCGTTTTGTACTTATCGTTGTAACATAAAAAATTGGTGGAGCTTTTTGAAATGTTTAACTTCCAAAGTAGAATTAAAAGTTCAGATAAAATTGCTGTTACAAAACAAGAAACATACTGCCCTGAAAATCATTAGACTTAAACATTTATTAATTGGCTAAACATCGATGCTGACTTCGTGCATGCGAACTATTGAAAAAATGTGAGATACGACTGAGATCTCGTATTTTAATATCTACCAATTTGATTTCCAGTTTTTCGTTATCTCCATGAAGACCAAAATGGCAACCACTTGCTTACAACTTGAAACTAAACTAAAGCATCCACAAGATGACCTATTTAATTCCATGCGGTTATTTCTTTGTGTCGGAAGAGCCTTCGGATTTGTTCCAATCACAGGAATATTTCAGACAAACTTGAATTTAGTCCAAGTATCGTAAGAAATGATTTTTTTAGATTTTGTGATTCGAATGCAGTAATATATTTTACCTTATACAAAAACTATATGTTTTAAAACTCTACACTGATGTTCTAGCAGCCCTTGTAGCCTCGCTAGTATCTTATCAAATCTAGTGATTATAGGCCTTACAATATATGCATCTGTACATTTCATTGGATTCTATAACGTTGGTCCCCGGAAAATTAACGATATTGTCGAAAATATATCCCTGCCTTTGTTTGCTGCAGCTGGACTATACATGTAACCAATATAATGTTCTGTCATATTTATTCACGTTTAGTCTATTAGATATATTTTTAATTGTATTTGGGTATTCTGGGCGTAGGTGTATTTTCCTACGTAGAAATTCTGCCAAATTGATCCATTGTTTGCGACAATGGCGTCAGCATTCGCCAACACTCGGCTACAAGGACATTTATCTCCAATTTCATATTAATTTAATCGTCGTTTCAATTTTAACTTCTGCTATACTGGAAAACATGTGCTATCATTGGAAGGTTATAGCTGTCCAAATTCATGGAAACATGACCTATCCATGGGAGTCTTTTGAAAATCGAGGGTCGATTCCCTCAATACCTGCAACATACTGGTGGGCTCATCTCTACAAAAAGTTTACCCCCTTAATTCCATATAACGCTTATTTAGGCACATTTATCTTTATTTTCGGTGATCTGTGCTCATATGCTTGGAATTTCGGAGACATACTTATTATTATAATGGCAAGAGCCCTGTATATGCGGTTTTTGCTGCATTTTGAGTCGTCAAAAACGGCATTAGATACGTATGTGAAATCCACAGAAGTAAACATTGATGAAGTAAAAATTGCTAGCAAATCGAGAATTTTTGCTAAAAAATATTGGACACAATTTGCAAACGACCATGAAGCTATTATTAGTACTTACAAAATATTTCACGAGTTCCTATCTCCACTTATTTTTTGCAGTACTTTCTTTAACGTATATTGGGTAGCTAACTCACTCTTTAAATTTTTGGAGCCATCAAATACTGAATTGGTATACGATGAAATTGACCTCTCGGAATATTTATTATGGCAACGTGTATGCGCAACCTGGGTTTTTATACAACTATTTGGTAGAATGATGGCAACGTTCATTTGCTGTGCAAAAGTTCATCAATATGCACAAAAGTCTCTAGATATTTTGGACAGATGTCCTGATGAATATTGGACAAAGGATATAAAGAGAATTGAACTGAGGTTGAGAGCTACAGAAGTAGGGTTAACTGGCTTGGACTATTTCACGATTACTAAGCGATTTATTTTAAATGTTTTCCATGTGATTTTTACATTCGAAATTGTATTGTTGCAGTCGTCAAACTTAAAATAGTAAATAGCGTTAAGTTTAATGAGCAGTAGTAACGGTGTGTAAAAACAGTACGCACTGCTTATATGTGTTTTTTTTTAAATATTTGAAATGCTTACCCTAATGTGGTAGATATTAATTATATTAAAATTTAAAACTTTATGGGAGGGTATATGCCCAATTTTTTTCTTGCCTAATAAAAACAGGTCAACTATTTGGTAGAAAGCTTATCCTGATTAAGCATCGATAACATATAACGACTTATATATATATCATAAATAACATAAATATGACGCAACATTTGCGTAAGCTTCGGTTTCATAACATTTTGATTTCTTAAACTTCGGTTTATTCGTGGATACTGTCACAATCTATTAGTACGTCTTGGGTAGTTTGTTGTTCAAAACTGAGTTTACGGGTATGTAGTTGTAGGAGATATTGAATTTTGTCCAGAATCAAATCTCTATGATTTAAAATTAGGTGAATTTTAAACGTCTGTTCGCATGCCAGTACTACCTGTTGCTTACACATTGAGCATGAAAAGTTCTTCGGATTTGAATCACTCGTTGTATTATGCAGGTCAGCAAGATTACTAGTTTCTGATGCTAAAACCAAATTACACAGGTAACTCGGAATACCTAAATTATCAGTGTAATACTTCAAAACGCTATCAAAGTATTCCGCGCTATGAAAATTAGCCATATGTAATTCTAATTCAAGGGTATCTTCAATACAAATATCTATCCCTTTGGAACGACAAAATCTGCAACTTTTTTCATTTACTCCTAAATTTAAAGCGACTGTGGGATTTTCTTTATGATGAGAGTTTTTCCTTTTCAAGTTTTTCTCATTGTCTACTTCAACAGACTTAATTACCTTGTCAAATAAAAATCGTCTCCGAAAACGGTTCAAGACATGTCGAAAAACGTTGATTTCAAATAGAACAAATATTACAAATGACACAATGAAGCCAAACAATGGAATCAGGCAAAGTGCATACCTTGAGGTCGAAGATGTTTCTAAAACTAAAGGGTCATTTGCGACAACTGCTTTCAAAGACATTCCTATTATCTTAAGATTCCACCTAAGGTAATTCTGCCACCATTCAATAATGCCAGTTTGGAAGTGATACTTTGATTTTAACAAAATATCAGTGGGAAAATATCCAAAATATTTGTAACCGATCAGTATCTCATTGATAACGCCCTTGCCTACGTTCCCACGCATATTGGGAAATTCAAAAAAGTTTTCCATCACTAAGATATCATATTCGCTTTTTATTCGAGCCAACTTGTTGCAAGTTGGAATAGCATAAATTGATGACTTGCAATTACCTTGCACACTTGGATCACAATCATAACTCATTTGAGTATTTTCAAGAAGAAACAAAGACTTCTTTGAAATTTTACTTTTTACAGCGTTTAGAATATTCCAGTGGTCCAAAGTCCATGGTAGTAATATACTGTGCCAAAGTTCAGAGACATATGGGTAGTCCTCATGTCTTTTGTCAAGTTTTATTGTCTTGTTCAAATGCTTTAACTTTTTCTGTATTATCGAGTAAGCCTTAGTAGACACCTTAACTCGACGTGAATAAATTTTAAAGTTATTTGTAACCAGATCGTCAAATGTTTCAAAAGTCATCGTTGGGGCAGGTGATGTTAACGCAGTAATATTTTCACCTTTGTACAAATTTGCCAAGAAAAGAAACATCAACGGAATTAATGCCGTTGCATAAAAATAGATTAACCTGCTTCTTAATTTCGAATTTTGAAATAGGCTGGATGATTGGTCTAAAATTGATTTAAGCAATTCAAGAATTATTTCGTGAAACAATTTGTTATGAAGTTCTTTATCACTCACACATACGGGTATCAAAAATTTGACTTTTTCGATAAATATTGAAGTTGCCAAGCAATAAACAATCAGAATTAACCAAGTCCAAAAGTCAAACACTGTAACCATCTTCTCCAGTTGATGTATCCAATGATATATTTCTTCGTGGCAGCTTGTAAACATTAATCTGTCTCGTTGAAGAATCATTTCAAATGACTGTAGTTCTGTCACGCTTGCTTTTATAGTTCTTTCTAAGATAGGACGTATACTCGGATGATACAGTACTTTGTTCGAATACTCGCAAAAATGATTATTTAGTTCTTTCCATTTAGGACTTTTGGCATCATAAGTCCTCAGAAAATTTATTGTTGAATTCTCTGGAAGTATGTGCGAAATTATATGAGCATCTGCTAAGTAAGGTATGTCTTGTAAATCTGTTGTCTTTAAAGCCAATTCCTTAATGATTCCACTTATTGAAAATATTCCTATATTTTTCCTAAAACTCTTAAAGAAATATAGGTACCAGTACAGTACAACATCAATTGACTGCGGATTGGTTTTCAAATGTGATTCAACACTTTGTTGCAACAATTCCATGGAATTGGTCATTAAAGGCGAAGCATTCAAACGTACAAAGTTAAAAGGCTGACACGGGTCACAGTACGGACAAAACAAGTACCAACTTATTTGAAGTGATGATTTAACTGTTATTAATGAAATGTGTACAAGTCGAACCCTACGTGGGTGATCAAGTACACTTGAGGTCCATTTTATCTTGTCCTGTTTGGTACTACAAAGTGAATTCTTATGTGACTGGCAGATTAATAATGAATACTTTGGTACTGTATTTACGTAGCTAAGCCTCCATTCTTCGTTAATCCAATTTAAATGATAGTTTATCCAAAAGGGATCCTTTAACAAAGTACCCCAGTTTGAATGACGATAGAACATAAAGGATTCCAGTTTCTGATTAGGAGGATGCAAATATATATTACTTTCGCAATTTGATTGTTTGCTACTCATCCGATATTTGTCGTCCGTTGTTTGCTGGACGTACATTTGAGCAATAAGTCTTACCAACGGGGTTTTATTTTCTGTGTTGTTGTTTCTTGAGGATCGGAATACCTTTTTGGAAACTATATTGGTCAAACTAATGGGTTCTGGAGGCAATATTTCATATGGAAAAATGTACACTGAATTTTTGATGGAAAAGTAGCGTAAAAGTATGATTGGTTTTGTGACAATGGAAAAATCAATATCAATGCCACCAAAATTAATCACTCGAATGACGCAACCAGCAAACATATTTGCGATGCCAATATCTTTATCCTGTTTTCCTTGATATACGTCTATTGCAAAAACCCCGGATGATTCGAGATATAATAACCTGAAGAAACAGATTAGTAAAATATACAGCATATTTGGAGAATTGCAAATACTTCCAGCCGTCTAGAATTCACTTCAAAGTATCCGTATAAATCATGCAATAGAACTATCAGATTACTTATGATACCCAAAAACCAACATACAGTACACGGTCAACTTTGGAATTTTATTTTTGTGGCTGTAAGAACAAATCCTTGAATATTTTCAGAATCGTTTATTAAACTAAAAATAAACTGAAACAATCTTTATATAATATTATTGAGAAATTATTTACTAGCTTTTATCGATCCGCTCTAAACTGCAAAGTTGTGTAATATCTTTTTATTATAACGGGTTGGGTTGTACTGAGGAACTTTTTTTGAAAAATCGTTTTACTGATTTAAACACTTTGATAGTAGGATAGGATACTATCATCTTTTCGTTTTGAGACACGTTTGTCTACCTAATATGCCTGCCTAATTTCTGCCAATAATACTAATAGTTTCTTATATTTTCGGTAGTCTTCTTCCAAAAAACTTACTTTAATAGTGCGTTTTTGTATATTAATGAAACGTTTCTCACTTTAATTTGTGAGAATGTTCTTTCCCATAATTTGACGAAACTATCGAAAACTTGTTTTAAAGGATTCTGTCATTATATTACTTCAAATAGCATTTACATATTTGAAATAATATTTTGATTGCATAATAATTACTAAATAGAAACTGAAACAAGAAAAAGTTACGAAACCGGTACCACGAGTATTCTAATAGTTTCACACCAAACTAAACAATTTCTTTTTTAAGAGATTGTACAATAGTTTCAATATTTTAGGCAGTAATTTAAACAATGCCAAAGGTATTTCTTGAGGATAAGCCGAATAATTATTTTCAAAAGTTCGTTCAGCTACAAATCTAAAGATAATCGCTTCAACTGTCAATGAAGATTATATCTATGAAAAATGATAAATGCTTGGCGCATTATATAATATAATTGTAGGCAAACCATATGCGCACAAGAAGAAACAAAATATAATGGGTTTTAAACGAAACTGGCCAACTCATGCACTTAAAATTTTATGCATAATTTTATGATTTTTTAATGGGGTAAATGAATTTGGTTTATTCAAACGTCTGCAATCATTAGTATCATCAATATATTTGTTTGTTGTATGTCAATTAACTATTATAAATTGAAGTGACAGTCTGGCAATTATGACCACTTTCCACATTTAGTTCGAAGTGTGTCTTATTAGTATTCATTAGATAAAAATACATGCAAACATTACAGTAGAAAAAGTTTTCGGAAATAATATTTTTTATTGGTAATGTACAAGTTTGTTGGTAACAGTATTAAAATTTGATGGCCACTTACGTCGCTTAACAAACTATTGTTGAAGTGTGAAATGGCAATTAAAGCGGTTGTTGCATTATTATTTTCGATATGCTATCTTACAACAAACGTTACAAATGTATGTAGCTCAAAATACTACATGCTTCATTACTTTTATCCAACAAAAGCTACCCGCTAAAAGGAGCTTTGTAAGTAGCGATAGTGCTTTATTTGTTAGAAATTAATGACAAACCTTACAATTGTAGCTGCACTTCTGTGATGAAAATGTTAGGACCAATGTAGCATATTTTTATACTTGAATAAATAAATTTTGGGCATGGACATTTAACACTGATGTACTTCTAAAAGCATTTTTAAAGTTTCATGTGATTTGCATGGTTAATAAAGAATGTTATTCAAGCCATTGATGCAACGCTTGAAAGAGTGAGTGGCTACAAAACTTATTAAATTTAGTGTTACGATCTTATCTCTTTTGTTAAAATGTTCGGTAAGTTTTTGCATACGAACTAGTTCGACTATTTACTTTGTTTCAATGTCAATTTATAATCCCACCTCTAAGAAGGCCAAAATGGCAATAAACTTTTCACAAAATGGGAACTATTTAAAACCTCCAAAAGATGACTTATACAATTCCATGAGGATACTTCTGTGCATTGGGAGAGCTTTAGGTTTCCTTCCAATTACGGGACTATTTCAGAATAATTTAAATCGTGTTAAAGTTGGGTAAGGAGTTAAAACTTAAGATATATTAGTTTCAAACATTTACCACTCCATTGTATCGATATTGAATTTTCTTAATGCAAATGCCATATTTTTTGTTACAGCGGCTTGTGCAGCCTGGCCAAAATCACATCTAATTTGATTATTACCTGCCTTACAATCTATTTCGTTTTATACATCATTGGATTTTACAACTTGGGACCCCGAAAAATTACGCAAATCGTTTCAACCGGATCAGCACTTGCATTTGCTGGTATCGGACTATACGTGTAATCCATAAAATTAATTATACTTTGATTAAGTCGCAATGACATATATATAAACCCAAAAAATATGTTTAAAAAGTTTAATTATTTTTACCGCAGATGTATTTTCCTCCGTAAAAACTCCGCAATTTTAATCCACTGCTTACGACAATGGAGTCAGCTATCCCCTACATTCTGCTACAAGGACACCCATCTCCAACTACATGTTTTTCTAATCACAACTTTAATATTCACTTCTGCTGTACTTGAAAATCTAAGCTTTCATTGGAAGGTTGTAGCTATTAACGGAAACGTCACATATCCATGGGACTCTTCACAC
>JAQFZH010005438.1:0-10565 GCA_034695485.1 Entomobrya nivalis
CGTCAAAGTCGCCATAAGAACTGACATGGCCTGATAAAATACCTTCGGGTATCTTTCCCCAAGAGTCGATCACTATACACAAATTTATACACAAAAATTATATTTGCTAATTCGCATAAGATCCCTTTCATTCAGTTAATTGTTGAGTAAAAATTCTAACTTACTCTGCAGTACCCACGCATCTTTGTTACCCAGCAGCCCGTCGAAATTATCCAGTGAAAACCGAGTAAACCATTCCGTCACGTGCACTTTACAGTTATCGCTACTCACTCCATTTAGTATTCTATCCAGAAACTCACGCTCCACCAGCAATTTTTCTATATTTGTGACTTCGGAGGAATTGTGGTCCTTATATAAATTCATAAAATCTTTCAAATAACTAGGAATTACTGCGTAAAGTGACCATTTGTTTCTCAACTCCTCAAAATTCCGTATACTAAATTTTTGTGAGTTTGGACTATTCTCTTTAGTTAAACTGAAAGTATAGCCTACACTAATAAAGGTTGCTAAGGCAACCGTATACCTAAAAACATTTTTCATTTTTTCACATAGGATTGCAATTTTATAATATTTACATATTATTTGCCGGAGCAAGACAAATTGTATACTCTACAGGGGACCATGTATTATGTGGACCTAACGTCAAGACAAACCAATTAAATATTTTCAACCTGTGCTGACTTTCAAATATTTGTAATATTATGTAGTTTGTCTGATGTGATAAGCATTGCGCTCTTGAGAACAAAAATAGTGTAAATTTTTTAACTTGGATATCGATTAAATATGCTACACATGTTGCTTTTATTAATCGTACATTGTACTGATCAATATCTCAACAACGTTATCTTCATGTTATCTTGCATAATCATTAATTATTATCGTTACATAATAATTTTATAAAATGTTTCGAGT
Source organism: Entomobrya nivalis (assembly GCA_034695485.1). Classification (NCBI taxonomy): domain Eukaryota; kingdom Metazoa; phylum Arthropoda; class Collembola; order Entomobryomorpha; family Entomobryidae; genus Entomobrya; species Entomobrya nivalis. The sequence continues at coordinate 913 of JAQFZH010005438.1, forward strand.
CTTGATTAAAACCATTCAAATCTCGACATATTTAAGGAAAAATTATAATGATACTCCAATGAAAATTAATAACTTGTATTATTGATAATTAAAGCAACGTTACGCTTTACTAATCTGTCATCATAATTTGAGTTTCAACCCTGGTTATATGCTTGTTCATGTAAAATACATGTAGATCCAATTTTACTGGTATTTTGCTCTTCAGGTTCTTTGTTGATGTACTGAAATACTGAAGTGTTTTGTACATTGACTAAATCACAGGCTAAGCTTTAAGAAAACAAGATACGTATGGATAATGTGATTTGGAACTGAAAGTCGTTTTCTTTATCGTATCCCAAGTGCAACTCCCTAGTCACTTTTCTGCAAATAATGCGGTTGAAATATGTATCGCCGCTGTCCCTCCAGATGCCCGGATAATCCATATTTTCTCCTCTTTACGATACATCCACTCAACATTGTACAGTTCTGCAGTTTCGCCACATTGATGAATGTTAAAACCATACCAAACTTGTCGTTTAATATTATTTTTTGGAATAGTTGTTACCTTTCTGTTTGGAAATGTTAGGATTACTCGTCATAGTTTAAAAAAGTAATAATGCACCAGTATACGCAGACACGCGGTCAGAATTTCACTTCTATTTCTGAACGGGTTGGTAATGACAACACAAGACTTTGGGTTTTCATAGTGCAAAAGCAACGGTTAACGTTTGTTTCTTGTACAAGTATTGTAGCATTCTTTTTATGACAACGAGACAGAGGATCATGGGGTGATATGTTTACTTTTAATCGTTTGTATGACATCTTTAATTTAGTTTTTCATTCCGTGATAATATTTTCTTGTATGCATGCATGTATAATATGCGTGCAAAATGTGAAAATGACTCATCAAAGATACGTAGGGTAATTTTTAAATGTAAACCATACTGATACTGATGCTTTATATAAAATTAGGTGGAATGTGTGCATATGAACAATCCGATGGAATTAATGACGTGGCCAATTTTTGTTCATTTTCATTTCGTCTTTTCCTTTAAAACGACGTGAGAATGGGAATATCTTAAATTCTCCGAAAAGTGAACTATTCGACTGGCTCGAAATGGCTGATAAATCAACTTCCAATTTTGGCCCAGAGTATGAGCTGATCAATCCAGTTAAAATTTTGGTGAAACCTGGAAATAGTATCACTGGATCTACATCATCTTCAATCAGAAGACGATCCGTTCCACTAAATGAGTTTCCTCCTGGGTCCATCCGACCGCGAAATGTTGGCAATGGTGAAAGTGGGAATATTTTTCTCATTAATGACCAAGTAAATCTACCGGAGCATGGAGATAATCAAGATGTACGAGCTATTCGAACTAGGGATGAAGTGGATACGGAAAAGAAAGATGTGGTGCATTATTTGGAGCACTCCTTCCGGCTAATGTATCTACTTGGCATGAGTACATACAACCCTGTGAAAAATGACGATAGAGAACCAACGTGGACAGCTTCCATTCTCATTGGCTTTCAAAAGGTATTAAATATAGAACATTGAATCACTGTAAGAACATTTTTAAAAACAAGTAAACCATTTTCGCGTATTATTTAAGCTTTTCAGATAAATTTGTTTAAAAAGTTAACAGCCAACTTATCTTGTTATTAGTATTTCGTAAGCCAGAGATTTTCCGCTCATCAACTGGGAACTTTTACTTCGTGCGTGTGGAAGCAACGCTTTTTAAACAAATATAGTACCTACATGAAAACCTTACATTTGTTTATTGATTAGGGTTTCTTCTGGACTGTGTCCTTTGTCTCACTGGCCTTCTCTTGCTTATGCTTGAATCTCAGTTGGGTGATCTTTCTAACAGACAAAGGAGTACTCCAATTTATATATGTTGGTTCCTGGCTCTTCACGATTGTCTCTGAAGTCTACTTCATATACCTATTCACATTTCGCCACAAAAGGATACAAGAAACTACAATGACCCTGAGTGCACTCAGGACTCAGTCAATTGACAAGGTTGGAACACAGAAATGGAATTGCCACGATCCAGCCAAACTGATTACAGTGCTGTTCATTGCATCAACCTTTGCATGCTTGGCTCATCCAATGGGCGGTGATGGGATTGAAGGATGGTCCCCCAAAAGTTTGATTCTGGATTCGTCGAAAACTCTTAGTGTTCGACTGTTCATTTGGCATCCAGACGATCTGATGAACAACATGACGAAGGTAAAGGAACTTCACCAGTCATATGGAACGAAATTGACACCTCTCACCATCAGCATGGGAATCACTGAAATTGGCATGCGATTCTGGAGCAACATGAAGATGGATACTGCACAAAATCTGGGTGTGGTTGTTGCAGTATTGATTTGGCTTAGAAATCGATATTTCAGCAGAAAGGTGAAAAAATTCGACTTCAAGTGTCGTATCCATCGAAATGACTCTGAAGAGTTGGATGCCTCCGATGGTCTTTTCTCAGAGTTCAAGCATGTACTTCAGAGGGAAAATAGGCTGGTGAATGCATTGATGGGTGGGTTGCTCAAGATTATTCACGCGTACAATCTCATGCAATGTGCAAATTTTCTCATGCGTTGTTTGGATCAGGAAGCCACTAAGACCGAATTTGTGTTTCTATTGAATGGCTTGATCAAAGTTGCGATCATCTACTACTTCGGGAAAAAAGCGGAAGCTGAGGTACGTAGTTTGAGTAGCTTTATGCGTACTAATAATATTTAGATTTTTTGATAATTTAGTATAACAAGTCATTCATTAGTGTTTTATACTTGCTGCTTTCCACTAAAGAATCAAGTATATCAGCAGTGGATCAGAGATTGGGCAATGCAGAGTCGAGACCCTATTTTCCTGGGGAGGACTCCAGCCATTCTGGATGAAATGAAACAGGAACCGCTGGGACTTGGCAGAGGCCATTTCTTGGTAGGCCAGGGATTCATATTCCGGGTTCGAAGCGGTTTAATACTATTTAGCATACATTTTGAAGCAAATGCTTACATCAACATTTCATGTTTCTTTGGTTGATTTATAAATTCAACTATTGCATCTTTTTCAGTTAATTGGATTCGTTACTTCCATCTTCATGCTTGAAGTAGACGATGATGACGATGAAGACAACTAATGACACTTTGAGCAAACCTTTCCGCTTTCCGCCTTATTGTTCGTTTTCATAGAATAAATATATGCATTCACTTTTATCTGCAAAATTAACCGTTTTACATATATGTATAGACACGAGTGTATAGATGTTTGTGTTTATTGCAACAGGATATGACGCTGATGATCTTATTGTTTCTTGGTGAAATGTAATTTGATAATAGTAATTACACATTGTATGTATATATACTTAAATATTTTATGAGTGTAATACAATTGATTGAATAGATCACTATTAATGTGTACAAGACGATAGTTAATGGCACAGTTAAAACTTGACAAAAAGAAGAATTATTCTTCTCGAAATACACGTCAAGAAAAGACACAAATACCTAAATTTTATCGTTGATAACTTTCCAAATTAAAAAATATTCAGTAACTACGAATTTGGTGGACATGGATCTTATTAACAAGGCTATGGTTATGTTTCTAGTCATTGCTCTCCTCTTTACGGTAACAGCATTATAAAGATAGTAATTTTCAACATTGGATTTTTTTGAACATAGTTATAAATTGTCTTGTTTTTTCATTAGAGCGATGGTGCAGCTAAAAAGAAAAACGACAACAAAAATGAAACATCATCCTTAAAGCATGCTGCAGGACGTCGTTAGGATCAGAAAATACGCTGTAGAAACTAACTAGACTACAGTCCACTGACGTTTACAATTTAAATATTTCCACTTTTGAAAAACAAAAATATAGTGCATAATGTATATGTGAGATCAATAAATGCTTTATTTACATTTATGTGTAAACTAGTGTAAATCTAAGAGATTAGAGCTGCAAAAAATTATTTTAGCTTCTAATCTTCAATGTTGGGCAATACAATTACGAATAATAAGATTGGGGCATGATCGGGGAGTATATATAATTTGGTTGCAGGAATATTTCCTGAGAATTTATGTTCTTATCATTATTAGCCAATCATTACTCCAATTACACCTTTTACTCTTATGGTCATCAGACTAACAGTCCTAATCCATAATTATCCATCTCATTATCAAAGTAATTTAGCCATCATAGTATGACATTGGTCAAAATCGCTGTATAAATTGGCATGACCTGACAAAACATCTGAAATCCCTTTGAAGTAAGTACCCAAGCAAAATCAATATATACCTTTTAATTTTCCCAACGAATACTTAAAGAACCATTTATAGCAGCATTTTAATAAAGAGAATGCAATTTTTTTTGCCTGGTTTCAAATTTAGCTAAGATTTTTAGGGAATTTATTATGTTACAAAATTACAGTTGGATGTTCTGATCTTGCAGCTTAAAATGCTTAAAATGACATTTTTACTTTCAATTGACTAATTCTATTGGACCAAATTCTCATCTATGTTAGGGCGAGGAATACTTCATAAAAATAGAATTATAATAAGAAATAATCAGTGCAGGAAATTAACAGCGCAACGAACAAGTTAAGTTAGGCAGGATTTCAGATTAAATTGTATACCAGTTTTTTATATGTGAGACTTTCTCTACAAAAGTCGACTAACCTGCATTGTTATTAAAAAGTGGGATGGGACCTGATCATGTTGACTGGCGTTGAATTCAATTAAAGTGTTCTAAGAATTTGGCCCGTTGCAAACTTAAAGTTGGGGGTGATAATTAAGCAGTACATTTAATTTCCCATGTGTGTACTCATTTTTAAATGACGTATGTACTCTCAATAACTAATCATCATAGACCAAATCTTCATCAATTGCACATTGATGAAGACTAGGAAGTACAGATCATTTTAGCAATATCCTTAATTTTTGGGTTCTTGTTTAACATTTATTGTTAACCAACCAATTTTTACAACTTTTAGTTTATTTATAAATATAACTATAATCGTAATGTACAATTTTACTATCGTAATCTTATATAGCCTGTTATTTTTCATATCTGCTGGTATTTAGCAACTTTCTCAGTTGTCTGTTCACCTATGTAAATCCTAAGTCTACTACAATTTACGGTTAAATATTATTCGTTTTGTCTATAGTTTCGTCCTTCGAACTACTGTCATCATTATTACTTGACGATGTTTCATCCTCAGAAAGCTTTTTCATATTTGCTGATTTCTCTTCACCATTTCCCTCGAATATCAACTTTTGCAGAATTATAAACGGAGACTCGAATAATAATGTACATAAAAAACCCACTAAATACGACATGACCATATGAGCAAAATAAATGTCCACTATCATATACGTACTCCACTTAATTGGAACCTTTAATCCAGCATGAAAAATTATTTGTGAGTAGCTAAAATTGAGCCAAATATCACCAGTCTTGAGCAACAAATTTACAGATAATAGGATTGGGACATGATTGAGAAGTATATATAATTTGGCTGCTGGAATATTTCCTGGGAATTTGTAGCACTTTATTAATAGCCAATCGTGACGACGACGATGAAGATGACAAGTAAATTCAATTTGAGTATTGCTTTAATCCTGCCGTTTTCTGACACTGATTTAATTATTTGATTTATAATTTCTGAATGCATTGTTGTCGGAACAATTTACTTTTCACTCATAAAATTACAGAATTGATAAGTTCGGTAATGTTAAATGTACACGGATATGACGCTGATGAACAATTGGCCATTTACGAAAATTCATTAGATAGTTTTAATTGCAAAACCTGTGTGTAGGTAATTAAGTATTTTACGAGGTTAAGGCAATAGATCAGTAATGAAACCCAATTGAAAACATTTTTAGCAGCAAATCAGCTTTAGCTTCTTCTCGATTTCGTTGCTGGGTCTTACACATCGAAAGCACTCAAAACAATAATACTAGCTTATCACTTGGGATTTTGTTGAACATGGATCTTAAAAGCAAGGTTGTCTTAATATTTTTAGTCATAGCTCTCCTCTCAATGGTAAATACAGTTTGAAATTTTCAAAGCCTGAACTCTCTTTAAACTTCTGAATCTATCCTTAAATTTACTTCTTGTTTTCATTAGGGTGTTGCTGAAGCTAAAAAGAAAAACGCAAATGGAACATCAAAGGCGACAAGTGCCGTGGGACGTCGTTAAGGAAACAGGAGTTTTGAAGTAGTTGGATGTTGGATGCTCTTATATTAACAATTCAAACACGTGTACTTATAAGAAGCACAAGCACTATGCATATGTGTATGTACACATGTTAAATCAATTTATCCCTTATATATACATAAATAAAAATTAAAAGCTTTTAAAGCTTCTCTTAGCCTTGTTTGATCACTCAATCTTCGATTTCACATAAGTTTAATGTGTAAGTTAAAAATGTGAAAATGAGTGTAACAATGATGAGCAACATAACATGACGAATAACAAAACGATTTTCAGATATATTTCAATGCAAACATTAGGAATCAGTAGGCATTAACAATAGTAGTTTAAATCGAAAAGTTTAGCATGAGGTTTTTATTTAGACAGTGTAGAAAATAGCCTATTCATATTTTATGAGAGCGCGGGTTCAAAGCTCCAGTCACTATAAGATACATTTATGTGCGAAATTAATAAACCACACAGTATTTTTTGAATATTGTGACGTAGTATACAGTATACGTACATACACAGGTAACAATTTGGACAAGTTTTTTCTAGTAATCAGGTCACCTTGCGTTGTACGTTGATTTTTATGCAAAAAAAATACACGCTTCATATTATTTACTACCATTGTACTAGATGCAATGCAATGTTGTTTGATAAACTCCCAGAACAAAACATTCGAAAATCATTTGCATCGATTTTAAAGTACCTTAATCGTTTGAAAGTACGTATTTGTTAACTTTTAGTTTATTTGTTTAAAAATATAATAAGCGTAATTCATAATTTTACTGTCGTTTTTAGCAAGTTTTTGTAATTGGTAGTTTACTTAAATACATGTATATTCTAAGTCTACAACAATATGCGGTTTAAACCATATTCATACGTTTGTCTATAGTTTCATCCTTCGAACTACTTCCATCACTACTGCTCGACGATGTCTCCTCAGATAGTTTTTTTATGCCTCCAGGTTTCTCTTGAACTTTACTTTTTCCCTCGAATATTAACTTTTGCAGCTTTATAAACGGAGACTCGAATAATAATGTACATAAGAAACCCACTAAATACGACATGACTATATGAGCAAAATAAATGTTCACTATCATATACGTACTCCACTTAATTGGAACCGTTAATCCAGCATGAAAAATTGTTTGTAAGTGTAGAGATGTTAGATAAACACAAAAGCATAACCGTCCCAAAGGCATGAAAACGCTCCAGCTTAGAAATCCATTTACAGGACCACCGTACCCTTTAACACAAGCAAAAATTATCCATGCCACTGCAACTCCCCAAGACATTCGACTTAAGCCTGCGTAAAAGTAGCCAGCAACTTCCGGTATTTCCTTTGTTGGACTGAACCAAGAATGTATTCCAAATAGAACTGCACAAGCTATTCCTGTTGCACTAAGCCACATGACAGCTACAACTAATCGTGGTAAATGAACACGTTTCCCTCTAGTTTTATGGAGTAGCCATCCAAGCCATATACCAACTAAGAAGACGCCAATACGGGACCAAGGACGATAATATATTTCGGTGATTCCTTTCATGACTTCGATGCTGCAAAAATCAAGTAATTCGTTTATGTCTCTGTCCAAATAAATACTTTCCATAAAACAATATTGACTTACCCATTGGTGACCACAAACGCAAAAGCTTCGTCCGAAAAGCGTACGACCAAAACTTGAGAAACCGCACCCAAAATAGTGTAAATTGTCAACAGTGATAGCCCAGCTTTCTTCCATCTCCAGATTGGATACACAATTAACGGAGAAAGTATATAAAATTGCATGTCGTTTGCAAGATACCAAGATTCACCGTTACACTAAAAGAAACAAAATACTAAACATTAAATAGACAATTTATAAAAATTTCCAACATTAATTAATTTTAATTAGTATTCTAACCATTTCTGTGGTGTGAACCAAGTTATTTATGTAGAGAATATTAGTCCACCAATTTTTCCTACAATTTTCCTCTCCTCTTTGCACTGCAAACCATTGGGGTCCGTTACCCGCATAATTTACAAGCGTAGCACCGATCCCCACCAAAATAGCGTATGTTGGAGTTAACCGGATATATCTATGCACGTAAAACATAACAATGTTAAGTTTTCCTTTTGTTTTGTCCAACATTTTGAGCAAACTATAAGTCGCTAGGGTTCCACTCATCAAGAAAAACGTATCGACAGAAAAAGTTCCATTAATAACGGCTAAACTTGTCCAGTTTTTGTAAATCTAGAATACAAATCAATCTAAATATATTATTTACTCTTAAATTTAAACTTGTCTGTTTAAAAAAATGCATACGTTTGGAAGATCAAAATTATTCCATTGCGGTCCTGAAAAATATGCTGCATACGTGTGAGCTAGAACCACCCACGCTGTACTCAAAAATCGAATTCCATGAAGACATCCAAGGTCATCAGGACTTTTTCTGGTGCTTAGCAATTTTTTCGTGTTGGTATACACAGAAAAAGCCATCAAGTATTTGTAGATTACTCCACCATCCGAAATTTTGCTGATGTCATTGCAGTGGCTATTCCAGTAGTCAAGCACTCCAGCAATCACCGCCAAGGCTACTAGAACACCCAGCACAACTCTATAAATTCAGTTGTAAAATTCATTATATTTAATTGTCATCAACATGCACGTTTATAATAAATGTTAGGAATCGTCATTGAACATACATTACTGTTATTGTAGCTGCATCTAAACCAGGTTTTTCTTTTACACCGCAGTTAATTGTGACAGGCCAAGGAAGCATTTCTTTACTTAAGGCTGGTACACTTTTTTCATACATTAAGTTCAGTCCGTTAACAAGCAATTGTTGAATGTCAGTAGCAGAACAAGAGCTTGGCATACATGTACTAGTCGATGGAATTGTCATCAACAACCCAGGCTTTTGCAAAAGAACCCTTTCCTGTATCAAAAAAGTTTTGATTTGTATGTAATTTTAAATTTTGCTAAATTGTGCTTCATAATAATTTTCAATTTACCAAAAACTCTTTTAAAGATACAGTCTCTTATTGAATTTCATATTCAGTTTTGTTCTTTAGTTTAGCATCAATCGGTTTTGGTGTTATTGACATGGCAGTAGTATAATCCAAAATATATGATGTGCAGTACTGACCAGCAAAGTTGCTTGAAGCCTTTTCATTCAGTTCGGGATACACTGTATTGTGTATTTCAAGATCGGTGACCTTCACACCAACACATTCATCGAAATCGCCATATGAGCTGACATGACCCGACAAAATGCCCTCGGGTAACTTTCCCCAGGAATCTACCACTAAACGTTATACGTTAATATGGAGATATTATAATTGCCAGCTTTCTAGTTTTTGCGCAGGAATTTTTAAATTAAAATATGTGAACTTACTCTGGAGCACCCATGCATCTTTTTCACCCAAAAGACCTTCCAAATTTTCAAATGAATACCTGGTAAACCATTCAGTAATATGAACTTTACAGCTGTC
>JAQFZH010005439.1:0-10564 GCA_034695485.1 Entomobrya nivalis
ACACCTCATATTCCCATAGTGAAGTAAATACAAAATACGCAATATACACTTATGAGGGTTGTCGGGAGTTGGGCTATAATAAATTGTTTAAGTTGGTAAATCGTGTATATATTCCAGTTATAGAACAGCCAAATAAGGCGGCCAAATTCCATTGGCAGAAACCAAAATATTATTATGACCCGTTGAAAAATAGGAAATCGATTGTGGTAGGGTTATAAATAACAGCAATTTTTTTACAAAGAGGTTGTCACTCCAATCTGCACTGTATGTATATGGAATGCAAATGTTTTGTTAAAACTTGGTAGTGTTAAAAAAATGTCTAGGAGTGAATTGATTATAGAACGTATTAATAAAATGAATCTATATTATAAAAAGATTCACGATCTCCGTTTAGCTGACAAAAAATCCAAAAAGATAGCGAAACAAGTTTGGCAAAACTTACATACACCAGGATACATATAATGACATGACATTTCTGCCCAAGCTTGTTCTTGTGGTCAATGCCAACATAAAACACGTGTTCATGTTATATCATAGGTTTTGATCGCTGATTTGGGCAAACTCCTACGCCCACAACTCAAAGATAATTCAAAATGTTATTATGATAACCTATATTTAGGTGGATATCGAAAGTTCTATTTTAATATCCAATTGTAAAATAATTTAAAGTATGCAGAGTGAAGTGTATTTAAGTGTGACAAAATATTTGCCAGTAACTAATTTTATATTATTTTAAAGCTAACCATGACTTACATGTGTATAAAATCAAACTTTTGACATAGACAAATTGTGTGATTTTACCAATAACAAAGGTATTACCGTGCCGAAGTAAAATCAACTTTAGACTTCGGTGAAACTTTCTCATTGCCTTTTCTTTTCAAATTTACTCATATTAAAATTCATCTTAGCCCAAGAATCAAAATTCTTGTTTCCATTCACCCACAAATATTTACCAATTTCCGAAATAATCATGGAAAAAACAACCGTGCCCACTACTCCAAAACCCAACAATACCACAACAATCATGCTTAGTAGACTCCAGTAATGCAGAAATAGAATAAAAACCAGTATTGGGATAATGTAAAACATACAATAAAATATGCTCAAATATATGCTCATAAAACAGAGAAAATTGCTATGAAGTACTTGCAACGACCGATAAACTATTCGCAAGTTATGTGGGTTGCGTAATGCATTGTGGGTGCGATATGATTTTTTAGAATTAACGCGCAAATCATTAGTGATGAATGATGTGAGGTAAACCAAATATACTAATAGAAAACTTCCAGTTGAACAAATAATTATATAAAGTACAGCAAGTAGATATCCATGATAAAACGCTACTAATATGCCCAATGGAAAATATGAATACATTTTATGTGGAATTAGCTGTCCAACGAATATTAAATCTCTTGGGTATATCAAGCAGTATATAAATCCTAAAGAAGCTAAATTAAACATGCATAGTGCAAAGCATGTTAAAAGTCCGTCGATGTAAAAGTTGAATTTGGATTGGTTTCTAGGGAAATGGAGCATGTAGGTTTCTAAAAATTAGATAAAAACAAATGTATTTTTGTGTTAGGTTAAATACTGATATAAGGAAAATGTTTAAATAGCTTACCTTGAACCTGCCGAAAAAATGTTAGTGTACCATTCAGGAATATTAGGACGTCATTTAGAAAAAAGTACTTTATTTTTTTTTGCTTCTTTACTGCAGACCTGCTTCCACTCTGTAGACTTTACCCTAATTATCCATTACGACAGGTTCCTAGGGATCGACTTACAGAGTATGGCTAGTCCATATCTAAACTACTTCTTTCTTATTGAGCAGATCACCCCAATAAAGCAAGCCGACAACGTAAAAAGTAGTTTTTGAAGAAAAAGATTAAACTGGCCGTTTAAATATTCACTTAATGTGATTTTCAAAGCAGCAGCTAACCAAATATAGGATAAATATTTGCTTCTCGTAACTCTACAATTCAGTTTGTACTCTTTGGAGACAGTGAACAAGCAAAGATTAGTGTCGAAATCGATTGCGAAAGAGCCGAATTTGCGACCAAGAGCGCAAATTCCAAACATCATTTTGTACAGTCTATCGCTGAACATTTTTGTAAAGGTCGTAGTCAAAATATTCGATTAAAATAGGCAGTTTAGAAATTTAGAATGTTGTACTATGTAAAAGCCTGATTTAAAAACACTTCCAAGGTTTCCAAATAATTGAAAGCTGTTGCAATTGTACAGAAAAATCTAACCTGACTAGTTTTTAATATAAACTTGTTGAAGGGCAAGCCGAATCTGATTAGGGTACAACTTATGTTGCGGATTTTGAAAAAAAAAATCGAATAACAGGACAGAAAAGTGGGTTGTTAGAATAGTGATTCCATCATTTCAAATACGTATTATTACTTTAATCGAAAATACTATGCAATGGTTTATCTGACAAGATCGCATCGATACTACCATATTATCGGTTTACTAAAAATTCCAAACAGAAGTAGCTAACATCGTTGTTGCAATGCTGCATTGTGGAAAAAAATCAGCATCGGAGTTTAGATACAATTTGGCGTCGTTAGTGATTATGACTTAAGATATCTTTCTAGCTATGTTTCAGCACATCCCTAATTTGCTGTTTTAGAGTTGAAACACTGTCTGGTTAATTTAATGAGCATGACCATGACTACAATACATTTTGACACAGTAAAGTGAAGGCGGAAGCATGGACAACGTATTTATTATATTTCCCATGTGTTTGGACTTTTTGTTGATAACATCAAAGCCAAGATGTCGAAATTTGTTAAGTGAAAATGTGGCAAATAATTTTAATAACTAAATAATAAATCAATAATTTATTAGGTAAATTAATCTTATCGTCATAGTTATGCGATAAATTTATTTGTATGCGTAATCGTCTGTCTATCAGTGCTCTAATTTTAATACGTATCCATCATCCGATTTTCTTTAAACTTTTCACACAGACTAATTAGGTGCGAGGCTTCGTTGCTAGTGACTTTCATCCAAAATAGCTTAACAGTTTCGAAATAACGGCCAATTTAGAGTTACGTGCTTTTTGCATTTTTTTATCGCGTAAATCGAAAGTTTTCTGATCAAACTTTGTCAAAAGACCATGGTCTAAAACAAAAAAGAACTTTTGGAGTAACGGTAAATTAACCGTGTTTTGCTTTGTAACTGGATGTCCGACAGTTTGGATTACATTAACATGTCATAGTACATTTTTACACAAAACTTATTAACTTTTTGAAGCGATCAATCAAGAAGAACCTTAATTTAATTGACATTTTATTTTAATAAAGTCAGTGATCCCCATTTGCATGAAGTAATAATAATATTATTCGAAATTTTATGACTTCATAAATCTCTTCGCTGTTGTTTTTGGTTTATGAACCTTACATGATGTAATTCGTGTTTATGGTTTTCCGCAAATGAAAAAAAAATCGACATTAGGTTTGTTGGATAAATTATCTGTAACCTTCCCAGTTATTTCTATTTTAATGAAATTCAACGTCTCCAATTGAGCCAACATTATTATTTTAAATTTTCCATTAACGAAATGAAAATTCCACTTTCTTCTTTAAAATAAATGAAATGGAAAGATATTCACCTTGTTTATTGTAAATAAATGAATTTAATCAACTTTACTGTGATTTTTTTTTAAATTTAGTTAATTATCTTATTAGTGATTTATTAAATACTTATTTCGATATAAAAGGAAAAAAAAAATTACGAATAACTGTAACCTTTTTATGCAATTAAATTTGTCACTGTCTATCATACATATTTGTATTTACCACATAAATTAAGTTAACATTTCTTCTATTTTTTTAACTTTCACTCTTCACCGTAAAATATTTAGACGACGAGCTTAATCATAATGGGTTTACATTTTTCAGGAGTGGTCATAAGTTTAAGGCTGAGTAGTTAGCTGTAAGAATTCCAACAAACATTCAATTAAAAACAATTAATCAATATTATAACAAAAAATTAAATAGTGTTTTAATAATGCTAAAGTGTACTTTTCTCTTACTTTTTTTGTAAATATTGTAAAAATGTATTAAGGGCAGAACTACATTTAAGTATTAAAATCCCCAATTGTATACCTTGTTTAAATTGATGGAATATAAGACTAAAATAAAATGGACTTTTTTTTTATCCAAAACTCTACAAATCAATATTTTGCACAAAACAGCTGACGTTTTGGTTGGGAGTTTTAGACATACACACATCATCACACATCATATGTCTAATATACATACATGTTGTTGTTGATTTTTTTTTCTGTACCAACTATGTATTGTGTGCGCTTCTAAGCGTAGGTGGCAGGTGAGAACATTGCAATTGCAATGTTCTTTAGTATTAATTTAACAAACCCACTATTTTAAATATAACATCTAGTCAAAATGGAGCCAATAGCAAGTAGTTCATTAACGTCTTCTCCAAATCACTCCAAATCTCTGTCAAAATCTAAACTTTGTGTATTTTGTAGGGTCCCAATTCCCACAGCAAACTCCCTGGCAGTCTATAAAAATTCCCCTAGTGATACTCACTACTGTGGCTATGAGGTTGGTAACGCCAATGCAAACTTAATTTCTCGACATACTTTCCTCAATGCCATGACCGTGCTCAGTCAATATTTAAACGTGGATCAGAAATTTGGGCGGAGGGCACAATGGTCCAAGTCCGGAAACGACAATTTTGTCAACTACGTTTGCTGTAGAAGGTGCGCTACTTTAGTCCAAAGGGCAGTTAAGTTAAATGACCAAATTTTGAAGGAACAGGTAAGCAAAAAAATTATCTTAAAAAAAGTTCGTATATAAACTTTAATGACTACAAGATACTAATTTACTTTCACTCTCTAATTATTTTTAGGCCTGCTTAAAAGACCAAATGGAGTATCTTGCAGACAAAATCATTCGTTCGTCCTCAAACCCAACAAGGGAGTATTCCATCGACGCCTGTGTGCAATTCAGAGAAGAAATAATTAAAAGTGAACTACATTTATTAATTATCAACTAAACAATTAAATAACAAATATTGCATTTTTACATAATATTTTATCTTAATTTTCCCACAGAACATACAATCAACGTCCCAAATGGCACCAGCAACCAAACAGCAGATCGTTTCGAAACTCAACCCACAGAAGCAGAGTCACAGCAGACCCCGAAACCATCAACCAGCAAATCTCCTTCAAATTGTACCCCTGCACCCCTGATAAAAAGGCGAACCAATTCCACCCACCATCATCATCATCCCCCTTACCCCAAACAAAAACCCAAAATTGATTTCAATCCCTATGTGAAATTAGAGCGTTTATCTCCCTCAAACTTATCCAATTGCCAAGGTCATCAACCCAAAATTGATTTTAATCCCTATGTAAAATTAGAGCGTTTATCTCCCTCAACCTTGTTCAGTTCCCAAAATCATCAACCCAAAATTCCCCCCAGTCCCCCAGTAAAACCCACCCCCAAACCTAAACCGAGATTTAGTGGTTTGTCCGAACATGAATGTCTGAATCTGGCCATTCACGGGCACGAAAATCCTGTCCAAATGCCCACGTATCTTCTCCCCCCACGTCCTTCAGTTCCCGCCCAAATCTCGCCCCACCATCAATTCCTCATGTATTACAATGTCCCATTCCAAAAATCGCCAGAGTCCCTTGTGTGTCTGTATCCTAACTGCACATTCGACTTCCCCATTTCCTACGACTTCAGTGAGCAAACTATATTTGCCGCTATG
The DNA here is from genome assembly GCA_034695485.1 of Entomobrya nivalis. Lineage (NCBI taxonomy): Eukaryota > Metazoa > Arthropoda > Collembola > Entomobryomorpha > Entomobryidae > Entomobrya > Entomobrya nivalis. The sequence goes on from JAQFZH010005439.1 coordinate 5,755, forward strand.
CGCCAGCACATTTGCTGCCAACACCGATCCGAAACGGATTCCCCTGAAGACATGCAATTCTACTATTGCCAGATTTGCTCCATCTACTTGGATAATCGGTCATCTTATATGGAACACAGAAATTCTCTACATTTGACTACTCCCATGCCCCCAGTTGTCTGTAAATTTTGTGGAGCCATCCTCTCGTCCAACTCGATGCTAGAGGAGCACATGACATCCCACATATCCCCCAGTGAATTTACAGACCTGCCACCAGATTACAAGGTGTATTAAATCATGATTAGATCTCTGCGTCAAACAAATTTACTGCAGTTGTAAATTTGTTGATAAGAAGGGCGGCAGCAGGTGTTAAAATATGAATAGAAGAGAAGAGAAAAATCATTTCAAGTGTATAAAGTGATGAAAGAGGTATAGCCAAAAGTGGTGTTCAAAGTATGTAATATAAGTATGTTACCTGTGAAATTTGTTCGTGTGATTTTAAAAGCCAAAAATAATTTAGTAGAAATGTTCGAAATTGGTTCCTGAATCGGATTCAAGGGTTATATACAAACATATATTAGCACTTAAAATATAAGAAAACTGTTACAGGTAAATAAACGAGTTATGTTTCATTTTAAATGTTTTATTGTTAAAGGTTTTTATCTACAGTAATATTTTAGATCTATTTTAGTGATATTTTTATGTGCATTTATTGTGATAAATTTGATAAATATTTGAAATGATATTTTGTTGCATATTTGAAGTGCTACCTTTACTATATTTAACACATTTTTATGTTGATTTAAAGTGTATATTTTTTCACAGTTCAAATTGTCGTGTAAGATCTTATCTCCAGTATTTATATGGATATATTGAGATGTCTTACTGTAATTTAAACTTACTTTTGTAAACCTATGTTTTATCGTGCAAACTGTAGTTGACTAGTCATCTCTCCTTGAAATAATCAGATAGGATAAAAGTTTGATCTTTTAGGTACACATATAAGATGCAATGTACAAGTAACAAACGAGTTTACTTTTTCATGTAAGGTAACGCTTTTGATTATTTGATTAGTGAGAATGTCAAATTTTAAAAGCTAAAATATTTTTTTTATTATAATATCATGTGCTATAAGTTTATAAAGAGTTGCAAAAACTCAATCGATCTCATTTTAGAGGAACAGAAAAACCAAACGTGTTATAGATTGTTTACGTGAGAGAATGTGAAGCATGTTTTGATGTTTATATAAGTAATTAATGTAAAATAATCTAGGCATGTTAAAGGTAAAAATTCAGGAATATTTATGAAAGAGTATGGCTTTCATATGCTTATTTTATATATTTGACTTACTGTCGTAAGTGAACAAGTCTTTTTGTCAAACTGATAAAACATGATGATGATAATTGGTTCATGCATACAAAATGGAAAGTATGCTTTGCATTTGTATGCATGTCCTCACCATCATCATCATGATTTTTTAGTTTATGGAAAAGGCAGGCAGACTTACGATAGTACGTGGTGTAATTTAATTTCAAAATACTAAAAACAAAACAAATATTGACTAGAGATGGAAACAAAATCTGAACACAAATAATGAATTATTTTAATAAGGAGCTGCGTAAAAACTGAAATTGTAAAAAAAATGTACTTGAATGCCAAATGTAACAAAACTATACCAAGTAAATACTCTAAAAAAATACTCTAGTGTTTATTATACGTGAGTAAATTTTTATTTTTTTTATATTTGTAGCATTAATTTATATTTTATGATTTGTATACATTGTATTCTATTTTTTGGCCATTTTGAATTCATTTTTGAATTTTTCTATATATAGATTTGTATTTTATAGAAAATATTTATATATTTTATTTTACGGTTATTGATTTCTCGTAAATGCTTGCCAAATTGTGTAGAAATTTATAGATATACCATTAAGAAATTTTAACCAGCTATTTTAAATCTTGAATTTTAACATGTAAATAGTTTACCTTTGAAGAATTAAGGGAACATAAAATCTTGATGTTGTGATAAATGTTGTGAAATAAAATATGTACATTAGAAAAACGCTCTACTGTTTTAGTTTATCATGCCATGACATATTTTCATTGGTTTGTAGAGTTTCATTTCATGTTTTTGATATTTAATTCGAAACCAACTTTACTAATGAAGCCATTTTTATCATGAATGCAAGAATTCATGAACATTTCAAGACGCTTGTGAAAGGAAAATACAGCTTCCGCAGTAACCTGTTCTACAGATACGACTCCAATAGCCGATTGCATGGTAAGTTAGTCCAAAATTCCAACTCATCTGTTTCAATTACTCCACATGGTTTTTGTGCTCAAGCCACTTGCAACTCTTTTATAAAATAGTCAGACTACAAGAAAATGTAACATGTGGCTAATAAAATAACCAATAAAATAAATAAAACATGGTTTTTATAGGTGGCAAATATTATTAATAATATGATGCATACCAATTTTAAATATACCGCAAACACTAGGTTTGTAATTTAAACAACTCCTAATAATATGACAGTTACCGTGTTATGTATATAATCATCACAAATACGTAATCCAAGTGAAGCTGTACACACTCCGTAAGGACCCAATTCAAATCCATTGGGCTTACAAGCCTTCAAGATTTTCTTGTCCTCTCTTTTTCTCAAGACTATCTTCCAAGACATTATAAAGTTTTTACAATGTTGATATGGAATATTTGCTAGGAACGTTAAAACTGTTGCATTAATAACACAAATGAGTGTTAACGCTGGAAATAATAGATACGTAAATAAATTGATTTTGCCATACATTTTAATTGTTATGCAAGCGCTGCAAGAGGCTAAAATAATTCCAATGATGATAAAGTTTATCAGAAAGTTACAAAAGCTTAAATTGCCCAGAGTGATGAGGAGTTGAGTTTTTCTAAACATTTTAAAATATTTGTAAAAAGTGAAACTTGGTCTTAAAATAGCTGCATGTGTTTTAAGCACCCGAATTTTTTGAACATAGCAAACCACATTTTCAACGTATATCATTATAGCTAATAGTACAGTCAGAACACTAAATGTTCCGTACGTCACGGCACAGCCTATCGTTATTGATCCAATTAATTTAACAAAGAAACTATTTCCAAGTATGAGCTGCAATGGAAAATATGGTAAGGCAAATGGGGCAGCAAAATAAGCCAACGGAAAGAAAATGAAACATATTGAAAGCACATAAACGTATATTTCATAAAATGAACGTTTTCCAATAATGGGAAACCTGAGTGAGAGATTTGATTTTTCAAGTTGTTTTCCGGAAGTGGCTAACTTAATGGCTTGATTTATACAGTATGGCATGAACGATTTATCAGTTTGCATAAGATAGCCAGCTGGAATGTATACAAGAATAGTGGACAATGTAACTCCATATATAATAAATTGTTCGAGGTGATAAATCGTGTATGTCTTCCAGTTATAGAACAGCCATATAAGCCTGACGAATTCAATTGGAAGGAACCAAAATAGTATTATGGTTTGTTGGAAAATACGAAATCGCTTATGATGTGGCATGAAGTAATATGGATTTTTCACAAAGAGGTCGTTACTTGAATTTGCACTGTATGGTGGCGGTATAATGTTTTGAAAGTTGGAATAAACTTTGAATGCGGACGACGTAATGGACATTTTGGTTTTAGTTTTTTGTTAATTTTAAGTTTTATCAAATATTTGAATATAAAATCAATTTGCTTTCAAATAGTTTTTTTTACAATCCCAAAACTTTCAAACCAGCAGAAAAGTGAGGTTTGATCGACAAAAGGTGTTTTTTTTTTTGGATAAAATGAGAAATGCGGTTATGAAAACGGATATTATTATTTCTGAAATAAAATTTCGAGTGAGTGAATTTACACCCAACGATTCTTAACAGTTTCTTTCGTTTCGAGGTTTTCAAATGTTTATGGAATGTAATTGAATTGCTAAAACTTTATAGTTTAAAAAATTGAGAAAAAACGTAATGCATTTATTCAATCGACGTTTTAAGAGTCCGAATACCATAACTGATCGTAAAACAATAACTGAACTGAGATTCCTCTGAAGGTGCTCTTGAAGCAGTAATTATCTAACGTATTATTAATTTAAGTGTATGTTACAGATAGATCAATATACAAGGTTTTCAGCCAAAAGATACGAAACAAGATTGGTAAAAGATACGTACATGATAATAGCAGGACATATTTATTTTTAGACAGTAGTACGCTACAAAGAGTCCGGTTAAAACTTTCAACTACATAAAACAACCTTTTAGGGAGTTCTTTTTTATCTTTTGAGTATATCGAATGTGAACTGGATCTTTGTTCGGAAACATACCAACCAATTATTTTTTTCAATGTGAACTAAAGTTCAAAGCCGCTTCATATACTTATATTATTTGTTGACATTAAGTTTAATTATTGGGTGTTTACCAAATACAATCTTTTGATAAAATCAAAGAAAGATGATAAAATTTCAAATACTACTTTTTGGATTCAGTGGGATTTCGGACTGTAACTTTGGTATAAGTAAAAACGATTAGTAATAATCAACAAGCTTTGGCAAAGTTCATATTTCCAAAAATACACTTGTAAAACGTAAATGTCAAATGTAGGACAAATGAATTTTTTTCTCAAATACATATCTAAAAAAGACTAAAATCAAAGGGGAAAATTTTTGTTCAGACCAACAATACATAAATATTACAATTAAAATATAAGTTAAGTGCTTTGACAAATGTTTACCACAAAAATATTTAGCAAGTAAATTTTTAGCAGAAGAGGACCATCCAGCTAAATTCTACATTTTACCAAAAA
>JAQFZH010005440.1:0-10564 GCA_034695485.1 Entomobrya nivalis
TGTTTTTGGACATCGAAACTTATATTCGCACCAACAAAATCGCACGTAGGTTATTGTCCAAGAAAAAATAAAACTTGGGACAGCTTAGTTTTTGTGTAAAAGGGACCGGAAAAAAGGAGTGGAACGCCAATCTAAATACATGGACTCGTGCAAAATTTGCATATTGGCAACTTATATAAAGTAGATATGAATTTTAAAATAATTTTGCACACCTTCAACACCCTTTGTAAAATTATGCTAGAATTGTCTTTTAACCTTTGATTTGGGCTCATCAATTTGGTCCAAAGTAAGATTCTTGCTATGAGCCGTATGAATGTACATCGTGCAGACAGACTTTTTCCAGATTAACCAAGGGATCGAATAAAGTAACATTCAGGCACTTTAAAAGATTAAAATAAGGAGCGCGAACACAATGACGATGGGCTGAAGTAGAAAAAGTGCATGGCTTTTTTAAGAAAAAAAGAGAGGGGAACAAAGTCGGATCGGAGAACGACTAACAACAAAGAACTTTCTAGTTGTTGGTACTTATGCATAGTTGAAGAGCTCAGCAAGAAAAATCCTGGCGAAGTAGGTGTATGAAATGAAAATGAACTATGAATGCAAAGTTCAAATGTAGCTAAAATTCATACGCATTAAAGTACGAGCTTACATTTACGACTACGACACTTTTGTCGGCAACACGTAATATTAGCTGTACGTGCTTTCTCCCATCTTAAACGCTACTCCGCCATCTTGTCTCATTTTTTTATTCTCGAACGTGGCCACTAATTTGGGTTTTCTGATAAGTGATAATGTGTCTCAGTTATTGCTGAAAGGAGTTCAAATTAATTTTTATGCCTGATCGTAACTTGACTAATTAATTAATTAGTGATTATTTCTTCAAAAGTAGAGAAAATATTATTATCGATTTTCTTTCGTGTCGGATCGAAATAAAAGGCCGTTAGGTGTCGTTTTTATCTGTTCGTAATACGTTAATATTTTATCCCTTTCAAGGGTTTTTTCAACGGAATATTATAAAGAAACCTTGTTCAGTTTAGATAATAATTTCTGAGGCTAGTGGCTGTAGTAGTATTAGTAGTAGTAGGAATAGATTTGCATAAATAAGTGTGAAGTAAGGCCCTGACGAAACCGACGAGAAAGATGTGCGTTGCTTTACTATCAGTGAAATATATAATTAAAGAAGTTGACGATCATTTTATCAAATTCAGCTTTAAATGTACAAGGTTATTATTAGGGGTGTATAACACCAAGCAACTATGATTATCCCTGTAAGATATTCGTTAATATTTTATTTTTCCGCAGTGACTCTCTCGAACAACTGAACCAGGATTTTGTCTGATCAAGATTACTAACAAATCAACCTATTAATACCTAGGAATCGAAGTGACTCTTCAAAATGAGGTATTTATTGTATTTTCTTAGACATGCATGAATAATCATAGTCCTAGTTTCATTTATCGCATCAAATTATGGCTTCAATAATGAAGCGTCAGTGCCCAAGCGTCTTTCATGTACATCTTTTTGTCATAATTTAGTGAAGAACAGCAAGCGCCTGGAAGGCCAGGTGGATCTGTTGTACTTCCGTTACGCAATCCTGAGGATGTTGCCTTAATGCCTATTGCTACTGGGCACGTGCAATTTCTGGAAATTCCAATACCCGGATTGCCTATTTTCACTCCTGTGAGTGAAAGTACACAACCTTTCCAGGGCGAAAATCTTGTAGTAAAACGCAAGTGTCTTGATTTTGGGCAACATGAAGTCAATCAGTATGGCGTCAGTGACGTAAGCATAATGCTGTAACAATAGATGCTAAACCCTTAAGCTTCGCTACGCGATAAATATAGAGTTTTATGTCATGTTTGGGTTAAATATTAAGATGCATATTATTTCTAACATGCAGATTGAAGAAGAGTCATTCGGATTTTTGTGGCAGCTTAAAAATTACTCTGCATTAGCGGAAAATCGAGAAATATTATCTCCTATCTTCACCGGTGGCCCTAAAAGCAAGCACAGATGGTAAGTAGTCAGTCAGTACCATGAAAACACTGTAGTTTAGTAAATAGCTTCGTAAATAGTTATGTATTGTTTTATGACTTACAGGCAATTAAGAATTAGCCCAAAGAATATGTCTCAAGGCCAAGAATTTTTTGGTATTTCTTTGGGTCTGGCTAAATTTGGCGATGATGGAGAGCTAGAGGGCAGAAAAATCAAAGGAAAGTTTCAGATCAAAATTTTGGATACTGATTGGAACCCAGGAGTAGTTGCAAGTGGGTCAATATATTTCTGTTCTATATTTATATTCCATTGCATTTAATTTGACATTTGGTAGTAAAACTAAGATGTCATAAATTTTTCGTATTTCAGATCAGCCTAAATGGGTCGAGTTTAATAACACAAATGAATGGGGATACAGGAAGGTAATGCCTACTGCAACTTTGTCTTCGCCATCCCGTCGTTTGCTAGAAAACGACTCTTTGAAAATTCAATGTTCGATTCGGCTGTTGAGAAATGCGAAGGAAATGATCTACTCTGGAGGTGCAGCAGTACGTTGTTTAGCTGAGGAAGAAAAGACAATTGTAAAAAATGATGCACTTGCTTTCGACATGGGCATGGCTTTGAGGAACTCGGTCTTTACGGACATAGAGATCGAAGCTGCTGATGAAGTATTTAAGGCTCACAAAGCTATTCTTGCAGGTTTGTGGGACTTGGGTTTTTTTTTAATTTGGTGCTCGTGTCAAAATACCGATTGACGTATTTAATTTCATTATCATCTTTTAAACACAATTATCAATGTTATTTTGTTCTCTAGCTCGAAGCACAGTTTTTGCTAACCTGCTTAACACACCCAGTCTCGGTGGTGAAATTGCTAAAATATTGGTTCATGAGTTTGATGGTGAAGTTGTCCAAACATTATTAGATTACATCTATACAGCCGAGGTCGAAGAAGAAGTTGTGAAAAGGCGAGCTGTTGACCTACTTCAAGCGGCTGAGAAATACGATTTGGATGGATTGAAGGAGGATTGTGAATATGCGATTGGAGAAACCATGACTATAGAAAACTCGGCAGACATCCTGGTAATGAGTGACCTGTTCCAAGCAAACTTGTTAAAAGGGATTGCAATGGAATTTATTGATCGGTAAGTGTGTCCTCATATATTTATGTTAAATTTAAGTTTTCGTAGTATCAATTGAGTTGGGACGTAACCAAAATGTTTACTTGTATTCCAGTAACAAGGAGAAAGTCTACAAAACCCCTTCATTTCAATTAGTCGCCAAAGCCAGACCAGAGTTGCTTGGAGAAGTGTACCTCAGTACACTCGTTGATGTAGAGGGTCCGCTCATTATTAACATTGATGCTACTTCAACCGATAAGCCCATGGAAACGGGCCCAAGCACTACTTAATATATTTATGACCTGTACGTATATTCAATTAATTGTCATACATGAAATTTTTTTACAACTGTAAATGATGGATCTTAATGTTTGGATCCCTATTGATGTTTTTCAGTGTTTTAATTCAATTTCCGAAGGTGAAATATACTTCACATCTTTCATGTATGATGAAAACGAAATGAATGATTATTTTTTTATGTTCCGGTTTACTGTATTAATATTATTCTAAGAGCCAGTTTTATTATCCCCGTATTTTTAATGATCAGTAGTAATTAATTGTAGTAGTATCAAAGTAATTAATGTTACTGAAAATAAGGATTATATTTTTAACTATGTAGAAGATAAGTTAATTGTAAATAAAATAAACTAATCTAAAAATGATCAATATCCTTTGAATATCCTCTGAATTCGTTCATTTGCGTGTTTACATACTTTCGACTACTTCATGATCTGCTCCTTCTCTACGCAATCTTTCGCTTTTCATTGGATTCGTTCTTGTTTTCTTCGCTCTTTCCAGTCCCGATGTTATTGTTAGTGACATTGGACTTGGCTTTCTTTGTTTCTTATCATTGTTATGACCATTCCTCTTTAATATAAGCATCTCTTCTTTAAATTGCGTCTATTAAAAACCAAGGTATTCAAAAAAATATGAACTACCAAAAAACAAACAAAAATTTCAAAAAATTATTTGTGGAACAGTTAAAATAACCTGTCTACACTCTACGCAATTTCCAATGTAACGCTTGTGAGCCATCCCTAAATGACGGCGCAGTAGAAATGTGGTACTGTACCGTCTGGTGCACCGGTTGCATACGTTCATCTTGTATGGATCGTGATAGTGTCGCACATGACACCGGTGCAACCAGAGGGGCAAAACCCTGAAGCACAAATGACATGGCACACGGGAACCCCGGGATAGTTTTTTTCCCAGTGCAGCACCCAGTACCTAAGAATCGTTTGGGGAATAAACATTTTTCTTTAATCCATTAAATAAGTATGCATAGTAAACTGCTCCTTTAATAAAGTACAGGTTTACCAGGAGAGGATATTACTTGACCTAGTAACTCAAGTGACACATACCTCAAAAAAGTCGCTCATTTCACCTTTATCTTGTTTCTCAAAAAATTCGTTCCAAAGTTCCTCTTCCTCTTGTGCTCTCCGTCGTCCACTGGCTACTTCATCATCCTCTGCACCTTGACTTGCTCCCTTGAATGTTTCCAGTGTTATCTGCTTCTCAGTACCTGACTTGTTCCGCCCCGCTTCTGACTCTTGAGTCAAATCTTTGGTGACTCTTTTTTTGCATTCGCTCGAAAGAGAGTCCAGTTCCAGAAGTGCCCTTTTCCCGTTCCCTTTTGGACATTCCAACACACATAGCGGACATACCAACATTTCCTCCTTCTCTTGTTCATTCTTTTTAGAGTAAAAGTATTTTCGGGTAGGAAAACAATTCAAGGTGCATACATGGTTTGATTTTGAATGCTTTATAGCATTTGCATCCATGACTTTGGACTCCTTCTTATCTGTTCTACCAATTACGTCGACTGCTTGCAATTTTAACTCAGGGGTGCCATCAGTTGGATTGCCTTCCACAACCAGATATTCCACCATTCCTTTAATTTTTTCTGCATTAAGCTGAATAATTAAAAAAAAAATCATAGTAATTTTTTAAGTTATTTAACATTGTATTACTTAAGCGGCTATTTAATTCACCGTATCACACAAATGGTTTGGAACAGTCTCCATTCGGTCAATTTGACCAGAAGACGTACTTGGTCTTGGTTCCTCCGCTGCTTTCGCCTTTTCTTCCATTTCTAGAAAAATTAATTATAGCTTGCATGCATACATAAATAATTTATTAACTTGCTTGTCATGAAGAGTAAAAACAGTAGTACTACCTTTATCCTGAAAACTTGGAAGCAAACTGTCTGCCAGTTATTCTCGTAAAATATTATACAGTAACAGCTGCCAATCAGAAGATGTTAATATAAAAATGTAACCTCAAGAATTTAGTTATGAAACGATTTCTATCTCACAACTGTGACAGGTCAATTTATTGGGAGCAAAGTAATAAAATGACGAATTTTGAGTAATGCTTTATTTAGGAAACAAAGGCACAATTAAATTCCTTTTGTGAATACAAATATTGAACATTGTATTTGTATTTATTGTATTGCCCATTATATTCATTGTCTTTTGAATTGCACATTCCTAAACTAGTTAATACATACATTAACTAACAAATTAATGTGACACAATTACTTTGAAAAACAATTAAAGTTGAAAAAACAATAGAACTTTCACATTCATGATTTTTGGAAGTATTGTCAATTAACATTTTATAATGCATGCAAATCGAAAAGCTGAGGTATTGACAATTGACGAGTGGTTAGAGTTAATCATTTTACATTTACAGCAAAATTTGCGAAATATGCCATCACAAAAAATAAAAATAAATCATGCAAATGCCCTGATGTGAATATTTTCAGTTTTGAAAACCATACAAAACAATGAATTAGTATGCACAACTTAAAGATGATTGAATTTAAAGGTTTCCTGAAATTTTCATTCCGATTGGAATTCATTTTCAAAGTAGCGACTGCCGAGTCAAGTCACGCAAGCTATTTTATAGTAATTTTTGAAAAAGTTGCATATTTTCCACTTAAATGCCAAAATGGTCTCCAAGGAGATGAAGTTTCTTACTTACAAGCCTAAAGGGGGTAAAGTACACCATTTTGTGGGCGGGTCATCAGAAGAGAAGCAGTCCCAGTTACTGCAACTCTCAAATTTCTTGGGAACATGGAAATCCAAAAACCGAGGGTCATGGCTACATAATCCACAGGCTGTTGTGAAACAACTGCAAAAAATTCTTGAATCAGGTAAAAATGCAATGACAACGACAATGAGATCATTCCATTATTCATTATAATCAACTTGATCATAACTGCATATTTATCTCTTCTTTTTTACATGCAGATGACGTACACGTTATGACAAAATTGAAAGATCTGTCCAAAGTTCATCTTGGAAAACTTGCAAATCTAGGAAGGGTACTGCTCATCAAAAATCCACAGAAGTCATATAATCCGAGGAAATTTTATGTATTGTTGGAAGACGTGAACTATTGCTTTAAAAGAACGCAATGGAAGAAGTATTTTCCACCCTTCCGATCAGCAATAGAAGCTCATCGTAATCTGCATGTACTACTTGGCATATTTTACAACATGTACGTTAACAAATATAAGGATCCTGCAAACCAGAAGAAGGAACATGGAAAAGTAAACCTGATGAAATTTGTTGCTGGCCAACTTGTATTAGTCAAGGTTATGATTGAAAGAAGATCTGACAGTAGTTATAGTTACGAAGTACGCCGAGGATCTATTGAAAGCTCAAGTTTTGACCAGGATACATCACATTGTATTTACACTGTGTACCTATTGGACTTCGGTTTCCGCTTGGAGGTATCGGACCATTTCTTGTGCCCTTTGCCACGACCGTTTAATTGCATTTCGCCATTGGTAATAAAATATTTTTTTAGCATTGAATTTTGAGTTTTAATGACATTTGTGTTTAAAATTTGATTTATATTGCTGACATATGAGGATATTTTGGGCTTTACAGGCTGTTTCATGCTCTTTGTATGGTGTCTCGCCACTTGGGGCAAAGTGGTGCAATGAAGCAATTCGTCACTTCTCTGAATTACTGGAAAGTCATGCGGACTCGGTTTTTGTGGTAGACATCATGTCAGATTGGTAGGTTGATGATTTTTTAATAGTCACGAAATAGAATTAATATTAAAATTGTGTATTTATTTTTTTAACTGTCCTTTTTTTTACTCCAGCCTGTCACCGAAGCCCTTGATCGTGAACATTAATGTATGCAATATTGAGGTTATGGACAAGACAGGCCAGAAAAGAAGACCCAGAATAAAATTTGCCATTAATCTAACTCAGTTCATGATAAATACTCAAATGGGATCGCAGTGGAACCTCTTCCCAGCTCGTCCCAAACTTATGGCTGGAGTAATCCCATCGCCAGAATACCATAAGAATGATGAGGACAAAAAGAATGATAAGCACGAGGGGCTGTCACATACTATTGTTTCCTTTCAAGATGCTTTGCTTATGACAAATAATTATGTTCCTCATCTACACATGCGATTGCCAAGATGTGTGATTCGGAACGAATTCAAAAAGTTGTTTCGTCTCAGACATTTGAGTGAAATTAGGGACATGACGAATTACCTCGCTCTGCAAACTACAGACAAGAATCATCGTTTGAGAACGCCTTGCTCACTGAAAATGTTAAAAACAGACGAACATTGTGGAAATCTCCAAGTTGCGCCTGTGGATGTGGAAGAAGATCAAAAATAATTTCCGTACAGGATGAAGATGAAGTGAATAATTTCAACGAACGTGAAAGTTAGTTTTTTCTGTTATGATTTAAGCATCTCTATGTGACAAATTATAGTGACACATAAATTTTGTAATATAATTCTAAAGTATTCTTCGACCTCCGAAATAAACTAATGATTACGTTCAGATTCATTAATATACATAAAAAATAATATGACTCTTTTATTTGGAAGCAGTTAAAAATTCTCACTTACTTTTTCAGTGTCATGTTTTGCATTCTACGAAAAACATTAAACTTACAATAATTACAACTATGACCTTTAATCTAGCTTCATTCTGTTTTCTTGGATGATTATTACTGGTTAATAATCGCTTGGTGATAAAGTAGCATGAAATCATGCTTCGATAATGAATGCATATTGTATTAAATAAACATTGACATCACAGATCACACTATCAATTATGTTGCGACTGCGACTTTATGCTCCTATGCTCGATGCTCTGCCTCTATGCCTAAGTAAGATGATAAGAGGACCACTTAGGTAATGAAATACGATAAGAGTATGAATACATTGCAAACAAAATAATTTTTTCAACATCTTCATGAAAACCATGTTCAATCGCCAATTGCCTCTGTTTTGATTCCTTTGCTATGTGCTTAATGCGATTGCAAGTCCATATTGCAGTGCATGGTTTTTTGTTAGCTGAATTCTATCGTATTACGATTACGTGACCAATGGCCAGCTATATATGTGAACAATTTTGACTGGCAACAATGGCGAAATATGTGCAGAAAATTGCTGTAAAATATTTTTTTCATGACATTTATTTGATGGCATATTGTCTGCTAATTATAACACTCAGTAAGTCAGTAATGATTGATAATTAGTGGCGAAAAGATTGCGCATTAGCATGAGGCCGTATTTCTCAACAGTTCTTCAACAAGGACGAGGTGACCGAGAGGTTAAGGTGTTTGACTGCTAATCAAATGGGCTCTGCCCGCGTGGGTTCGAATCCCATCCTCGTCGATACACTTTTTTTTCTTGCTTTGATGGCCATTTTTATGTTGATATTTCCCAAATCACATAATTTTTTTGATAATAAAAATGTAGGCAGTAGTTACAATTTATCATCATCTTTTATTTTTTACACGTCAGGTTTCACATTGTTTTTGTTTCATTTTTAAATGTAATTCACAGTTTTGAGCTGTTGGATAAAAATGGTTTTACATGAAGAGAGGATATTTTTTCAATTTAGGGATGTTTAACTGGTATACATTTATATTGTTAAAATTTAACATTGATCAATAATACTTATTTACATTTTTAATTTAATGAACCTTTAACGACGTACAACAATATTACAAAAAACTCAATTTATTAGCTCAAGTTTCACATTTGGGGCAAATGGGTTTTGGTATTGAGATAAATTTTTAATGTAATTAACAATTAATTAATGCAACTTTTTTAGACGAAACCAATTTATTCGGCTGATAATGATTTGAATATTGAATAGACACACAAAGCAACGATAAATTGCCCTAGGAAAGCGCATTAACATTTCTTATTCAATATTACTATTTATATATTACTTTCCGATTTATTCTAATACCATGTTAGTGTTTTTATATAATAGGTCATAGGTCATTTTCATAGATGTACATTTTTACAAACGTGATTAATACGCATCACTGATCATTATTTTTTAATGTTTTCCTCTGTTAGGGTCGTTAATTTAAAATGTTTAGAGTGTAGTTATTAATTATTTTAACTACATTATATTGTTGATTGTATTGTTTTATTAGAGAAAAATCTAACAAACGGTAATAGTGAGTATAGTATAGGTCATGAATAAGCGTTTCCAGATCAGAGACACGTAAAAATTATTATATGTGTGGTTAAATTACAACTACAAGGTAGTTTCCTACTGATTTCATTTTGCAGAATGCCTCTTTGAATACATTAAACATACATATATATATTGCACTATCGCAAGGGTTATATGTTTACTTCGACTGACAGGTTTTTAAAAATATGCAGAGACATAGTATGTATCTTGTATATTGTATATGTGTACATTTTAATGAAAGCAATTTTTCGTATCTTGAATTGGGCTACGTATTTTTTATATGGTTAGGCTTTTAAGTAGGGTCTCTCATTAAAATATGTACAAATAGTAAGCGACAATATGTCTCAATATACCCCAACTATGTTGATTACCTGAATACCCTTTTTTAGATTTCAAGAGTTCAGTTGAGTCATATAATTTATGTACGTTACTAAACTTTGATAGGTATAAAAACAGACAATTTATTGGTTACTTTGTTTAGTTGACAACAAATACGGTTATTTTATTCACCTTAGAACCTTGATTGAGAACTGTGGAATCTTCAATCTGTCCACCAGCAAACCTAATACTTAGAGCACCTTTGCGATCATTTATTTTGGCAATAATGAATTTTTCATCAATATATTGCCTTAAATTATGTACACTACACTTATGAAATATAGCTATATTGAGTGTTAAACATTATTAACACAAAACCTATATTGTATTCATTCATTCCAAACAACGTATATGTACATCAAGACATTTACTCTCTTTATACTTGATGTGCAACGACAACCATGCTTAATTGTTACAAAGATAAATGAACCTGTATTTATAACACGGAGTATACTATGGTCTCCTTCTAAATTCATGTAGCATGTACACTGCATGTAGTAATAATATACAAATCTACGGGAGCTGCAAGTATGCCGAAACGTCGAAATTTAAGCATGCAAGTATGCCGAAATCTCTGCCGAAATCACATGCA
>JAQFZH010005441.1:0-10563 GCA_034695485.1 Entomobrya nivalis
TACGTATAATGCTCACTTTTAGAGAGTTTATTGACGATGCAGACTGGGAAGATGGCATGGTGATGGGGTAACAACGCGTTAAAGAACCTATAAATATTAATGATATACGTTTTCTTCCGTTCCCAACAAAGCAAAAGCAGATAAATAGATTCATATTTTTTCTACCTTATCTACGAGGTTTGAAGTCAACATAAAACCAACACTTAATACAATTTAGTTCCCTCTCGTCACTTTACAAGATTTTAAATCAAATATATTATCCTCTGCGTGTATTGTGAGCATTTTTTAAGCTGTAGGATGCATTAATAGTTAATATTATGCG
Organism: Entomobrya nivalis; assembly: GCA_034695485.1. NCBI lineage: Eukaryota > Metazoa > Arthropoda > Collembola > Entomobryomorpha > Entomobryidae > Entomobrya > Entomobrya nivalis. The sequence goes on from JAQFZH010005441.1 coordinate 323, forward strand.
TAGTAATAAATGACGATGTTTGGTTGTCTGTTTGAATTAAGTGTACAGATTTCTGCTGGTCTCTTGTAAAAAGACTAATAACAACTAAGCCAGACCAGGACAAATTTCAATTTCAATACATAAAGCTTTCTGGTAACAAAAATAACTACGGTCATAGGATGGTACCATGAAGAATATGTTGCTAGAAAAATTGGGAGTCGATTAGTATAAAAGCTAATTTCCAATTTTTCCCTTTATTTGATTTTTACCTTTTTGGTTTTTACTGATGGAGTATTCATAGGAATTAACAATATGTAAATTTGAAACATACATGTGCACAATCTGCAAGTAATTATTGGATTTCATGACCTGTGAATAGTTCCCAAGGAAGATAACAAGTAGTAAAAACGGTGCGACGGTGTGTGGCGTTTAGTAATTGGTATGACGACATGCATGTTAAACTGTACACACGTTGCTTGAGAGAATCATAAATGCATCCCAGGCAGAGTTTAACTAGTTTTATTGCCAGCGTCACAGATACTTTGACTTAGCGGACTGTCATGTAAGTCAAGTGTTTGGTTTTGAGTAGTTTGCTTGTGTGTTAAGCCGAGGTCGTTAACAATCAATGTTAATATTATGCAGTAGTGAACAAACAGGTAAATGCCAGTAAGAAAGGAGGTAGGTGTACAATGAGTTAGTGTTTTTTTCTTCTCGCAGAAACTAGAATTATTAAGCATGACAAATATCGCAATGATGAAGATGGGCGTGAGCCATAAAACCAATACTAATTTTATGGATATTCTATTTTAGGCCTGGTTTTTCCTCTCATCCGATCCGATACGTGTAGCAAAAAGTCATTCTGTGATCGTTCCCTGACTACACCAATGTGACCAGTGGAATGTGAAAGTATTCGTGAAATTAATGGACATTATGATATGTTTACTTTACTTCCTGACTATTGACATACTAACATGACAATTTCGCATGTAAAATATATTAACATGCATGCCATACATGAAATTATATGTAATTGCGACTTTTGCGAGTGTCGGCTACTAGTGTTCAGTAAAATTATTATCCAATTTTAACGATTCTGGCAAGATGCAGGGAAAACTCACAGTTGTACTTAATCATGTATTTTCGGACATGGAGTTAGAGGGAAACTAGGGAAAAACTTCAATGAAAACTCATGCACTGTTCAATCTGTTGGTATGTTGGATGGAAGTTATAAGCAATTAAAATTAAATCCTCAACTGTGGGAACATTTCGAAATTTCGTTTTTACACAAAAGTGATGTTTTAGCCCTAGAAATTCACGAGAGATTATTCAAAACTGTTCCTTTAGTACCCCTCTACTATATGAATCCCAATCCCGTAAATTCGTGATTTTGGACCACTGTACAACTAGATGCATAGATGCCTAAATGCATGTGTTTGTATAATTTTCATTATCTAATATGCATTAAAAATATAATCAGCTTAATTTATTTGCCATTTTCTTTCAGGCTCATCCCATCAAACATCACGTAATACTCATACGACATAAAGTAGACAAAGGAAGGAGAACAATCCTTTAATAGGAATGTTATTCTAGTAGAAATAGTGGAAATTTCTATAGTAAAAATAATAATGCTTTGTGTGTGTTCTTGTGTTTCATTGTCCATTTTCATTTAACGTATTAATGAATAGCGTAAGCGACTTAACCATACTACTGTTTGTTGGATGTTTATTCTTTATATTTTCGTTTCATTCTGCTCATGTTAGAAAATTTGCGTATAAAAACCAGTGAATCTTTTTATCACGTCTTTATGCCGTTTGTCCGACATACTAAAGCTGTTTAGCTCATTTCGATGGTAAGTTCTCCGGACTCCGGAAGGAGATGAGTATAAAGAAGGATTGCATGTCAAGCAAATCATAATAATGGCTATTATTTTCCAATGGATTATATTAGAATACATTTTTACCAAGCAAGTGCTCAGCTATAATAAGTAAGATGAGTTGTAGTATTTGAAAGTAAAATATATACAGACACACATGCTTAATGTACATACATGAACTTAATAACGTGCACTCGTTAAAATTGAAACGTCTAAATTGTTTCCTTCGAGGTAGGTCTCTAAAGCACAATTTGACAAAAGTGTGTGCAATTTAGTTGGTGCGGTGAGAAAGATATGAAGAGAGCATTGATATTTGATGGGAAAATTGAGTATTACTGGTAATCATCCTGATTTTAATAGGAGCATAAAATGCATCAAATACAAACAAGTCTGACAGTTATCCTCTGAAAAAAGTAACTAATTTACACGTTCAATAAGCCATTTCTATACTCACCGTAAATATTTCATGTTGCACTATTTTTCTGTACAATTGCATACAGTTGCGTTAAGTACAATCACATTTATTCATTTTTTGAGACATTATTTAAAATGGACAAAGTTTCTTTTTATTTACGTATTTGCTTTATGAAATGTTTTAAGTTTCATAGATCAGGATTACACTTTTTGTTCGACCTTTTATTTGCACTGGTTTACAAACAGTTCAGCTCTACAAATGTCCAGTGTTTGTTTTGGGATGATGTGGAATGGCAATTCAAGATAACATTCAATTCTTATCAGTTATTGATTGATTCGTGCAAAGCATACTATATCATTACTCATTACACAGTTGGGTGTTTGTACTTTATTTCTGTTAAGTAAAGAGAAATAAAATGCTACGCTGCTGACTAATAATTAATTAAAACTACTTCCAGAAGCATATTTTATTACTTACTTTGTTCCCATTCTAAATGACGCAGTTTGTAATATTTTATTTCAGCTGTGTACAAGTTAAAGTAAAGGATCAAATTTTGGCAGAAATATCATAATACATTGAAAGTCTTGGATGTAAAACATTTATAGTATACGTAGGTTACCATATTGTGAAAACTGTATGCGAACTCATGGTTTATCGTCATCAATTTTACGTCAAAGCACATTTCTTTAAAAAATTCTTCAAGTCGGTCGAATTAGTCCAGAATGTATTGGCAATGAGATGATAAGCGTTTCATAATTGCATCTACCAGATGCACTAGTCCTGCCTGTAAAACTAGCAATACTAGCATTAGTAAAAATACATACCAGATAGCTCCATACAATGTACCTGATTGCTCTTTAGCACTTTGATTGACATTAAAATATCATTGGTCAAAAATTTGTGATGTTAATCAAAATTGAAGATATGCATGTGCAATGGATACAGGGCATTTCATTCTCGTACAACAAGGCGATACTAATTGACGGACCGATTGGGGCAATGATAACATCTTAAAGAAAGACCCCTAATTGTCAGATATCTTATCACGGTGTTAGTTTTAAAATAAAATAAAATGTAGCTTTACGGACGACTATCTGTTCCGGTAAGCATTTTGTCAAAAATGAAACAACATTATTTCGTTCCAATTTGTTTGGTTAAATTTTAAAAGAAATTGTTTAGTTGAACTGTTGTATATTATGTCTCCTCGTGCGAGGCTGGTCGTTTAATTTTTTAATCTCCATTTTGTTTATTGACGTGTGTTCATGAGGGGATAAAATTACAACTTTCCACAACGTCGCAAATTATATTGCATTTGAGTTTACAAACACTTAAAGTGTTAATGTATATGTAGGTCTTCTTTCTGATAGTGGTTTTTGTGTCGTTTTGACACAATATTCATTCATCAAAATCTTAACATAAAAATTATTAAGCTCTCTTGACAAGGAAATTATGTTGTGCATAAACACAGCGGAGGATTTGCAAAGATGCAAAGAGAAAGGCGATGCGATACACAGGATGCAATAAAAAAATTAATAAATTAATAACAAGCGTTTTTCATCTATATTAATGTACCTAATAAGTATGATGTGAGTTTATCTGCAGTAGTAAGTAATCCATCTGACGACAGAGGATTATTGAACGAAGAGAGATGATTAAATATTTTTTAGTAATATCGGTATTATTACTAATAGCCTACTTACATTTTTAAGTCTAGTTTAACTTCACTAAACTATTAACGCGAATTTCTTAAGTATCATCCTTATCCATTCCAACATTTCCAACGAGGACGCAAAACGTGAAATGAGAGAATTATGGAATTTTGTGAACAAAAAAACCTGGTGCGATGACGAAAGCAAAGGAGGCTGATAACTGCAAAACCAATTTTTTATCATTTTTGTTTTCTTTCGCTTGTACGCACATCATACTTTTTAACTCCACACAAATCATTATTTCGTCTACGGTTATGCCTGCTAGTCTTGTATCAGTGTTTTTGGTGTGTAAATATATAAGTATTTAGTTGATATCCATAATCACTCACGATTAAAATCACGAAAAATGCATTTAGGCATTGACTGAATATACATTACATATGTACTGTCTACAACAATAATATATACTCACTCTCATACCATTATCAGCAACGCACTTCAGAATTGACAAAAATGTACAATTTACTTTTGCACTTCCCCATTTTCTTGTCATCTCCATTCAAAAAACAGATACAGTAATTCATTCATACTAAATGTTCAAATACAAGCATTACCGTTTAAAAATTGAATGAATTATTTATTTTTTTGCTTTCAGCATTAATGCTTGTCTTTGTTGTTGGATAAAATGTATCTATGTATAACATGATTTCCATTTTCCTTTTTTGCTAAGATCAACGTCTGATCTATAATCGGATTATTTAGAAAAGAGAGAAAGGACAAAGTGACAATGTATGATATGATGGAACTTAAAGAACCATGAAGAAGCAGTGACAGAAAGCAACAACGCCATCCAGCCAGAGCAATATTTTTGGCTTATGTTTCCAAACGGCTCTGTACAGTGCTTCCACTGTGCTAAAATACATTAATGATAAATGACATTTATGTACGTAATATATGCATACATCTAACAATGTAATGTATCCTTAAGTATACATACCTTTCACTGACATGTTAGTCGAATATGTATATAGTTAAAGCAATGCAGTTAGTTAGCAAGAGCAACATTTGTGTAGTGTGGAGCATATACCGTTATCATCATCACTACACCACCCTTTGACCTTTCCTTTCAGTTCTTCCCCATGACTTTTATTTCTCATCATGCAAGCATTTCAGTTTAGGGCTCATGGTTGCAGTCGTGTCGTGTCGAAGTGGCTGGCGGTGGTACTGTTTGCGAGTTTAACTATGGTAGTACTATATACCATCCCTACAAAAATGGTGACATTATAGATAGTAACTGTAAAGGATAAAGACAACATGCCATCTTTTTATTTCTGTTTTTACAGTGTTCCTATTATTTATTTGATGTGTATATTTTTTGCGAAACTAACTATAAATGGCGAGTAATGAATATTGGGAAAAGGGAGTATATGGAACTTAAAGATTCCTACTGGACACAAAGTGAATGTGTTCAGTATTCAGTTGAAGCTGCAAATGATGGAGCAGTAAAAATAATATTAACAACTAACAACTCCCTGTGTAAGTATTGCCAGTCATGATGGCGGTGCGGCATGCATGCTTCATCTCATCATTACACACACGAGCAACAAACAAACCCAATATAGTATATCAAGTAAAGTCTGCTGTCAATGGCGCCCATCATGTAGTAGCATAGCAGACAAGTCATACATCATAGACAAAAAAGTTTAACGGCAACGGTAATAGGTACGTGTATGGATAACCCTCAATCGCAATCCTGCCTGTCTTAAGCCGAGTCGATCCAACATTTATTGCCAATTGCTAATATTGTAGGTCTAGTATAATGTATAATGGTATTTGTATTTTTGTATATTGCTTTTTTATCCGCACGCTTTTCCACTCCGTGGTGCATACATGATATGCATGTATTTTGTTACAAGTCGGATCGAAAAAATCAATTTTAGGATGTTTATCAAATAAACAAATCATCTTTGGAAGCTTCATTAGCATGAGTAATGAGTATCTTCATTTAATGTTATAAAAAAGTGTATAATTCTCCACAAAATTCGAAGTATTCTTTAAGCGCGTCAATACATCTTTATTTGCAATGCACGTTATGAAAAAAAAATCACCTAGATGCGAAGATGCATAATTTTGTACTGATATAGTACTCAAATAAGTATGTATGTGGATTTTTTTCCCACATCACATCAAAACGCATCAATGGAATACGTGATAGGTACCGCAACTCACAAACCCATGAATTTCAATCCACGATGAATAAAATCCATATTTAAGCATGCAGTTGTTTGTAAGTGAACAAAAAAACGTAATACGGCAGTCCATCAAAACTACCAACTTTGCCACCTATTTTTCACACTGAAATAAAAGAGAACTTATGGAACTTGTTAATACAATCATATGCCTACTTTCAAACGTGTAACATGCGTAAAAAGCAAGTTGAATGAAAGTGTGTATAAACTCTTGCTTAGCTGGTTTTCCACAATGCAAGCAAGTATTGTCATGCAACTTTTTTGTGTGGTTTCTTGTTAGCAACGGAAAACAAAAAAAAGAACTGTGACTGTGGCATGAAGTATGATCGTAGAAACAGCTTTTAGTGAAACCATGGATTATTATGTTGGTTTTTGGTGATGTGAGAGAGAAAATGGAGCAAGACGAAATGAAAATAAAACAACAATGCACCAAATAAAAACGGAGATGTTTAAAAGAAGGGAATGTACTTATTATTAATGCATAATGTATTTATGATACATTGTACCTTTTTGTTGTATGCTGAACTTTACTTGTTTCTTCATAATGACTTCATTGTCAGGAGAAAAAATCTTCAGTTGATATTTTCCCTTTTTAGCGAGAAATTAACGTGAGAAAAGATGAATGGAAGAAGAGGGAACAAGAATGATAAAGTGTTGTGGAATATGATCCCATCAGAGTTGCCTTTCCTTCAAAGCCTTGTCATTCAGACAATCTTGGTCACTATATATTTGATATTGACATATGGCAAATGTTCTAGTTTTACATTTCTCTTGTTCGACTAATGGACCCTCTTTCGAGGAAACTGAGTTTTTAATGAAAACGTCATTTTTTGACTGGCAACTGGCACTAAAATCCCAATGTCAAAAGTAATTTGGTAAATGTAACAAAAGTAAACTAAAACTGACGATAATATAAGAAAATAAATACATTGTTTGATTGGTAAATTTATATTAGTACAGTGCAGTGCAGCCCTCACACAATGCATTGTTATGGAGAGAAAAAAGTGTGATCATGATAAAACATAAACATACAAGATAATGTAGGAAAGAGGAAACAGAGCAATGATAATAGTGCACACGGAAAGTCCCCACACAAAATAATTTCCTCCTCTTCATGTTCCCCATAAAAATGAACTTCCTATTTTAGTATTGTAACCGAAAGAGGTTAAGAGAAAAAGTAAATCCGAAGCAATTAAGAGTCAACCCCTTACTTCACTCTTCGTAGAATGTTGCATGCCTTTTTACTAGCTTAAGAGCATACGCTCGTCATCCATCCATCCAACTATTTGACAATAAAAAACAAAGCGGAAGGAGAATGAAAGAAGGAACCAAACATGGTATTGGTCTCTTTTCTATGTAAGTACCTTAGTTTATGCTTTTTATACTTGTGAAAAATAGTCTATTTTTTTCCTTTTCGTTAAAACTATGGCATGTCATAAATGCATTTAATATTGTTAGAGGAAGTAAAGTATGCATGCCGGTCTCAAACTCCAAGGCAGCATATTTATAAAATGTGTTCAGTGAAGAGAGAAGGATGAAGAAAGATAGGCAATGTATTATATATATTATTAACTCTTTTCTCTGCGAGAGTGTGAGAGAGAGAGTGGGCCTGTCTGACTGTCTTTGGGTGAACCTGCCATTTGTTAAAATATTATGACTAATAATAATATTATGCGTGTGTGTAACGAGTACATTATCATGCCACCGAGAAAAGAACTGAAAAAAGCCGATGATGATAATGGAGAATAGGGTAAGTGCTGCTGTTCATATGCCATGGCATGCCATCATATCATCATGCTGCCTTCATCCGCTACTCCACTTGAGTTGAAACTTGGTTCTCTCAAAAAAAAAACTCGCACAATAATTATATATTCTTTTCTCAAATGAGTAAAATAAATACATTTCAAAAGACGACGAAGAAGAAAGACGAGCACAGGTTATTAGTAAAGTCATGTGCATCTCCACTTCACCACTAATAACACTATAGTTTTGGTGGTGGTGCTGGTGATGACGACAATGATGATGGTTTATGATGGTGCTAGAAGAATACGTTGTAGAGTAAAGAAATAATGTAGGGAATGTTCACTGCTGCGTCGCGTCGGTGGTGGTGGTGGCGGCGGAACACTTTATGGAATATTGGTTATGTTGAGATATTATTACGAAAGACGAAGAGCATGGTGTTGGTGTGTACTGCGTGCACATGTGTCTTTTACTCCGTCCTTACTCCTTACTATTACTATCAGACAAGGCATATGCCATACTGTTTCCCAACACATTATATATGTATCCGATTTATTAGTGAGTTTTAAAGAAAAGAAGAATAAGATGTGATAAAAATGTGCTTAAAGCATGCTTCTCTCTCTCTCTCATCTTCTCTCGTGTTCGTCATTTTGTTAAACTCCGCAGAAGACTAGTAAAGACGAGACCCTGAAAATAGATTGTATTTTATCATCGCATTCATATTCAAATGTACACATTTCATTGAAATGGCAAAAAACATGTAGTAAAGCTATATGATTCGTGTAATAGTAGCATCAAAATGTACAGCACAATATTGAAACGGCATATTGGCGTATTTATACTCCACTTCTGTTTGATATACTCCATTTAGCATTTCAAAAGAAGATGAACGAACACGCCATGTTTTTGAACACACTTTGCAAGTTGGTAAAGTATTAAGTATGCTGATGAGATAACGAAGATCAACATGACCATTATACAGACTTGTGTATTTAAATGTGCATTCAAGAAAAATGGTGACGGCAATAATGAATAAAGTAGAGATATGCGTTTTCCATTCTGTCCCATCAAATAGCTAAAGATTACCTACTTTATCCCCTGCTTATACTGTTTAAAACAGCTTTGTAATATGATGATGATGGCCAATCTTGTTAATCTTAACGTTTAAGTATATACCCTTATCTTACTAATGATTTTCAGTCTTCATTTCACATAACATATAAAAAGCCACATTGAAAATACATTAAAATCTTCAATGAAATTTCTAACCGGCTACCAAGGAGAGTTACTGCCTCATGGTAGGTATATTACTGCTGAACCATAAATTGGTCAATACAGTGTAAATGCGATAAGTTTGCGAAATAAATTGTAATTTATAGCATAGGACATCCTGTGCTTGTTACGTACATATTTAATACTGCTGTAGGTAAAGGGAGAATTTTTTTATTGCCGGTGAGAGGCTAAGTTAAATAAGCATTGTAACGCAATGATTTCTAGCCTTTGTTGCTTTGTTCAAAAATCTCTGGAGAGAGCTTCTGCTTTTATGATTTAATGACTTTGTACTGTCCTTTCAACAAGAACTCAAGTATCTTTATTGTTATTTATTAATATGAAATACTACTAGCATTTCTTTAAACTCTTTCGTGGCCTCATAGAGTCAGAGTCGACTACTTTATTCATACGCACGCCTTTCGCAACGTCATACAAATTTTATTCATAACCAAGTTAAAGCTAAATGGATAATAATGGACCTAGAGTTGAAAGTGTAAACTTTTGACTTCAACCAAGTGAGGATGCAGTTGGGAGTTGGAGGCTGACACAGTACTCATAATTATAACTGTCTTCTAGATTTCTAAGATACTGTAACATTAAGGCAAGTTGACTACTATAACTTGCCTTAATGCATACATGAATATTACTTACATTGGCAGTGTTGAGATGAGTAGTTTAGCACTGGAAGATATTTAGGTGCTTTTATTATGGTGGCCAGATAATGCGGATGATTTTTTGTCTATTAAAATTTACGATATATGGTAATAGTAATAATGCCTTGTGGTGTAGGTCGTTAGGTAGACAAGTTGACGAAACTTAAGTTCTATTTGAACTTCACTTATCTATCCACAATTAATGTTTATGTCCATGCACATTGAGCTTTTAGATTTTTTATGATAATTTTAGCTATGTAATATAGTGCTCGTTTTGATAGCATTACGCATTTGATTTATAATTTTACAGTATGATGGTGATGGTATTTGCAAAAAAAATCAGGGTCCAGTCCCGCTGAGACCATTGAACTGATTTTTAAAGCACATAATTATTCTACTGTTAGGTTG
>JAQFZH010005442.1:0-10559 GCA_034695485.1 Entomobrya nivalis
TCTGCTAAATTAAACTGAAGAAGAAATTAAATGTAAAAGTTGCAATTAATTGGGCAACGTTTTTTCTCTAATGAGTATATGTTAAAGGAATTGTAGTATAAACTAGAAATTAAAAATAATATTTCAAAATATTATTGATGACTTGCTTGCTGATGATTTATATAATTTTGTTTGGAGAAATACGCCAATTTAATGTTGCCAGAAAATTTTAATTATGCTTTTATGCATCAACAATAATACAGTCAATTAAGTAACATACCTTGACATTTCTGATCAGATCCACATATCAATCCATAATCTGAATCGCATAGGGCATCCTTCTCGTTACAACTTTCCGTTAATTGTTTGGCACAAACAAAGCAGCATGAGCAATCCCGGCGGGCAGTCACCCTCCCGTTGGGACAGTCTGTGGATGTTAAATTCTTCTCACATGGCACATCACCATCGCACACACAACTTGATTTAACATTGTCACTACTGCTATTACTTAATGATAGATTACTAGTAATATTAATGCTACTGGAGTTGCTATTTACACTCGAATCTTCCGGTTGTCCAGATACGTTAACAATAAATAAAAATCCTAACAAAACTGCTACCACGAGGGACTTTTTCATCGGCATTTTGAATGCATTCATTGTTCCGTCTCCGCCAAGCAGTAAGAAATGTCTTAATTTTAGTTTTGCCATATTAACTGTTCTCCTACATGTGCGAAAAATTGAGAAAGATGCAATGCAGTTGTACACTGCTTGTAACAAGTACGCACGAATTCTTATGTGTATGTTGAGTTGTTAAATTTCTCGAAACGCTTCATCTATTGTACACTTTAATACACGAAGCCGGCTTAAATTTAATGTTCATCTTCTTTTTAATTGTTAATTGCTTGCAAAAGCGTCTTGCTCTTATTTTTAAGCCTCACATTCAAAATAAAAGTTCAAAGATACACGCTTTTAATGTTAGCAAAAGCTCATAAAAAATTCACCAAACATTTATCTCACTTTCATTTCCTTCCAAACTCCCTCCTCTAAGCTGGTGTCGTCACTTTCACTAAAACCAACATAAATCCTACTCTGTTTATAGAAAAAATTATGAAGGATTTTGTTATGTACGTGATGTCTCAACGAGGATGTCAACCAGTAGAGTAGACTTCACTTCACACTTAATCATGCAAAACAGAATGACAAATATCCTTGATCTTCTTAGGTGTATGTGGAGCTTTTGGACTTAAAGGACACAAGATACAAAATAGTAGAGCCCTTTTGTATTTGACAAGGTAAGGTGAGTCAACAACACCTCACAAGAAAAGGACACTTTTCGATCCAGACAAACAATGACAAAATTCGTCCTTGCTAGTTAAGTATATATACAGTATATTATATACCCTACAGTTTCACCTTCTGCTTCACGACAGTAGCCCCACAAAACAGACACAAATAAATCCAAACAAATTTATAATCTCAGTTTCGATTTTCAAGTCTTTGCGTCCGCATAAGACTTCAATGAAATGCACTAATTTACAAGGTCAGACCACCGAGATATAGTTAGCTGAGTTGTATTAGGCGTCATTCTTCTTGTCGGTCTTTGTTTTTTGTCAGTATAACAATTTATCACGGGTGTTTTCCAGAAAAAAGTGCTATTTATGTATCTACCTACGATCCAATCCAGCCAGGCAATATAGCCGATCTCTTTCAGTAACTCAATAAATTTCGGCACAGCTACTAAAATCACTGTGTGAGCAAGATCATGCACACTTTGTTTTATGCAGGTGAAATTCCAATTGTTATCTGATCTTAAGACTCCGCCAGTCTACAACCTGGTTATTCCATTTTGTTGCATGGGCTGAAGGACTTCCTTTTTTGCCATTACAATAAAACAACCCTCCATCCGCTCTTCATGACATTGCAGTCAACCACACTCGACTCAAATTCGTCTTAACAACTTTCTTGGAGAAATGTATATAGGTATATCATGCACTAAATCACTAAACCGATACCGTTGTTTCCTTTTTTACCTAGTTGGCTGCTGGACGAAGAAAATAAAGATAATGATCCGGCACAGTAAAAAAAAGGGTGGCTTTCGTTCACTTTGCCTCGTTTTTTACTATTATTATTATAACAACAATCACAAAAATTGTTACATTCTTATACGCTTTTTATGCATGCAACGCAACGTTACTCGCGTTTGTTGCCACACAAAGGATTCAAAGTAGGGAAAACCCAAAAAAAGCTCAGCAGCAGCAACCTACAATCGCTTGTCTTACTCGGCCCTTGCACGAAACTCTACTGATTACTCATAAGGAAGGTAAAATTGCAGGTGAGACAGCAGAAGAGGGATAAGCATAATAATAGAAAGGAGAGGTAAGCGTGTGAGCTGAATTATATGTACGTAGCCACATTCATGTAACTTCTACAGGACAACAGATGCATAATGTGAAATCCTTAAGTGTGCTTGATATTGTTGCAGTAGACGAAAGATGTAAACATTGTAGTACTACAAATATGCATACATAGAGAAACAACAATTTTTCTGTGACTTTATTATCAAGAGAGTAACTTTTTGAGAGAGATTAATGTGAAATACAGTGGTGGTGAGTGGAGGCAAACGTAGTAAAAATGTTTCAAAGATGCTGGTCTGGGTATGGTATCGTCTCTTTTTGGTGGATGGATTATGTTACTTTGTGGTAAGTACAAAACCGTCGTGAGTAAAATTGATAGTAAGTGAACATGATCCCAAGAAACTTTTTCCTTGCTGCTTACTTTTAATGTATGATCATGCAAATGAATTCATACGTTTTTGAAGATTTCAAGTAGATGATAATAATACCTACTAATGCCTCATAATAATAATATATTTTCTATTAGCTGTATATTGTATATCCAATTGTACCTTTGGGAGTATATAATAGAGAAGCGAGTATGAATATAAATGATTGTGTGGGTAGTAGTAGGTTGCTTGATAAGTCATCTGAAGAAGATTCTACTTCCACGCTTGATACGGTTTCATCTCAATGCATAAACATATTTTGTATTAAACTGATCCCTATCCTATTAGTTTGATAGAATATTTTCTTTTAATAAAGAATTCTATCAGATGTGTAAAAAAAGGTTTATTACAAGTTAAGTAGATGCATCTTTATGAGAAATGTACACAACAATTTTGTGGCTTTTATTTGGAAAATCAGAAAAACAACTATGAGATTTTATGTTTAGGTGCGTATTAACAATCATCAAACATTTTTAATGAATACTTATATTCTTGCTTGATTGAAGGGCTGGAACTGGAACTACAGATGTGAACGATCAAACTTGTATTACTCGGTCAATTTGATACATTGTATATTCTCAAGTCACTAGATTAAGACTCAAGATTTTATTTTGCTTTTTTTGATTTTGACATGTCTTCGTAATCATGATTGTATACGAAATGCCGACATGCAAATTTTGAATCTTAATGCAAAAAAATGGCGGATGTACAAGGTAAATTATTATATGTGTTAAAACTTAAAAGTATTAATGCACACAAAATTTAAAATGTCTCGTTTTACACAAAATTTACAACTCTTAAAAGCTTTTTTTGCCTTGTACTTTATTTTTCATGCACTTTAAGGATGCGGATGGGATGGTTAAGTGTGAATAACTGTCGAGATTTACAGCTAACTACAACTACGACATAACGTCTATTACATCACGAGCAACCGGGAGGAATACGAAGAATTTATGAATAAAAAATGACTTTGGACAGATATGTAGCTTGTATTAGGTAATAAGCATTTTACCATTGTTATTGTCATTTCAAAAAAATAACAAAGCAAAAAGTAGCGACGTATCACATCACATCATCAGACGAGCCGGGTAAAATATGATTCTAATGATAATCATTACATGAAAAGAGAAGCTCAATTTTTCATGCGATTATTACAAGGCGCAGACACAAGTTGACAGCAGCTACAAAGATTGTTTGAGATTGGCATATATTACAATGTCCGTTTTTCTAGGAAACTTACATTTTGAATGTCTATTTTACCTAGTTTCATAAAGTCGTTCGCAGGTCCAATTCCAAGTATAGGGAAAAAATATATGTAATACATCCAAAGCAAATTGCAATTCTACCTTCTGGTGATGACGACATAAAAAGTCATTCATTTTATGGGATACTTCGTAAAATAAAATATTTCGTCATGTTTATTTTACCGCTTTGTAGAATAGAATATTTATGAAGCATCTACTTATTTACACAACACACCAACATACAAACCACATTTAAAGTAGCATCATCATCATAGTACCACCACCTTCACCACATGGATTGAAAATAGAGACGAGAAAAGGGTGCGTGCCTTTGCCTTTATTCTCCTTGGCTCAGCAGCAGCAGATACAAGACACAACATCCTGAAAATATTTAGGGACATGATCTGTGTGCGAGATGAGGAATGAGGATGAGTGAACAAGTGAAGCGTCAGAGAATGGTTAGTGGAATAGATCATATCATGATGACGATATTGCTTGAACACAATGCGGGGTATGGTAAAATAATGTAACTTCTAAATAGTGTACTTTGCGCCAAACAGGACCTTTTTATTTAGTGAGCTGTTTTACATTACGTAGCTAATAATACTGAAGACACTGAGAAGTCAAGATTCTTTTTTAGGCTCCTCTACTTCTCAATTTAGTTCCTTTAAGGGGCATGCGTATGCATTATACATACATAAATTGAATTAAACATAGCAAGAAAATCCATAATGTATGCTTTATGTATACCTAAATTACGTAGGCAATTCAAAAGTACAACAAAAGTACACTAAGCAGAGATTTAAATCCAAAAGCCTTTCTAGACAAGAAAAAATAAGTACCGAATTAAAGTCATGTTGCTGTTGTGGGCTCTTGTGTACATTGTAGAAATTTCTGAACTACGTTTCTGGTCTGAGGATGACTAAGCGGATGTTTATTGGGTTTATACTATAGCAAGGTAGAATGAAACATAGGAGGCGAAGAAATATTCAAAATTTAAATCATTGGTACAACACACTCAAAAATTCCATCCAAAGATTTTTATGATTATGATGATGTTTAGCCTATGGCAAGACAATTACAAGAAATAAATCATCCATTGTAACGATTGAAACAAGTACTCCTTTTTAAACAAAGACATAAATAAAAATATACTTTAGATTCCACACTCACACCTCAAACCCAACCATAAAATTCAAAAATTTCCTACCATTTTCGAAACCTTAAGTACTTCTAGAAATTTAACATCTTACTTCAAATTTGTAATCTACGCCGGAAATTCATTGGTTATGTACTGAATTTCAGCCTCTATTTGTTAAATTTAAATGATTTTGGTTTCCACCACCAAAAAGAGAAAAGAGGGGAAGTCAAACCAAGTATCTTAAATTGGAGTTCGGTATCATAATTAAGATTAAGACCAAAATCCGAATTATAAAAGCAGAATTCGAAAATTCCTTTTAGTTTTCAAGTTAGTTATATTGTGGAGGGAGATAAATGTACGAACATGAGAAAAGGATACAGAGAAATAGAGCAATGCACTCAAAAAACACATAACAATAAGCATATTAAGCCAGATTTTGGTATAAACTCGTAAAGTTTGAATGAAATGAAAAGGGCAACGACGAATCCAGTTGGGGCTTGAATTTTTTTCGTTTATAAAATCAGGATGCAGAAAGGTATGGAGTATGCATCTAATTTTATATGGTGCATAAGATTGTGTACATTTGCGGTGCATGATCACGCACTTAAGGAGGGTGTGACTGGACTACAGGGCGATGATTACTGATTACTGGTCATTCATCTGGATCAATTAAATGAATACAATTTCATCTTTATCTTGATTCGTTTATTAGTAAGATGTAAACGTGGGTGTTGGACAAGTGAACAGTTAAAGCTTCATGCCCGATAATTTCACAGAAATTCCTACTACTCATAAATTTGAAGCGTTTTGGTGGAGCGAGTTATTGAAAATACATAAATTAAAATGGGCAGATATCTGGAAGATATCGAATTTTTGAGTTTAATGGGTAAGTTGGGCTATTGATCTGAAAAGAGTTAATTAGACTTAGCTTGTTTGTGTACTTCATTATTTCTAAATGTTGCTTGAATACAATTCACAATTTAAAAAAAACTATTTATTTAAACACATGATGGTGTAAAACTGATAAGCTGTTTTTGTACTTTTCCATAAAAGCTTCGTTATAAAGATGTATTTTCATGTTTCATTCATGTATGTTTTAGTACATGTGCAATAAAGGCCCAACACATATAAATATACAATGATTTTCTATATTGTGTATTGGTTGCTAAATTTTAAATGTATTATTGCCATTGCCCTACGTATTGGATTGCATTGAATTATTATAGGACTGTTGCAAGTTGCACGTAGGAATAAATAAATGTAAAAAATACAAATATTCTATGTATGTATAGTTTCAACTTCAACTTCAAATATATTTTAGCCAAGTCATCTCACACTCACAAATTTATAATCAGACAAACCAGATCAGAAAATGCATCAGAATTTAATATTCCAATCGACGTTTTCATAAATTGCTTGTAGCCAAAATTCAAGGTCTCTCATCACTATCCAATCAAATTTCATTCAACTCCAGGTCTGCATTTATAACAGCTAACATTTTTAATAAATCAGAAAAGTGTTCGTTTGCAGTTTGCAACATCTGAAAAGCAAGGATGTTATGTATTTTGGCAATGCAGGCGTATGTTTTTGGACAATCTTGTTTGTCCATGATAATAGCAATGATAAAACTCATAATTCATGTGTTTGAATATGTACATCCTGTTGATGTTAAGATTTGTCTTATCGTCAAAAAAAGTTGTGCTCTATATACATTGTATATAGAACATTTTAAAAAGACTAATAAAGTTGGATATTATACAACTTTATTAGTCTTTTTAAAATGCTTTATGCAATGCACACAAACGTTAATGTCAAGTGGATGTTTTTGTTATTTTTAGATTTTTTGCCAATTCCTTTAACTTTTTTAGTGCATTACGTACACGATTGAGCGAACGTACTACATCAAACATCTGCACTGCACGACAAAATTACAGTACACGCTACATTTAGTTGCAAACTTTTTATACAATTTAGAAAATTGCTTTTAGACGGCAATCTTATTTATTTAATTTTTTACACCAAGCAATAAAAATCCTGCTTAAAATAGACATGAGGGATCTAAATCTTAGATCCATTACATGCTTCACAAGCCCTTTAAGTTCTTACGACTCAATTCTATTTCAAACTATCAGTTATTCACAACCAACAGCCAAAAAAATGTCGTACAAAATTGTATCTTCGTCTTACATTTTGGTCTACCATTTGTCGACTTTTAAAAATCACATAAAAGCTTTTAACATCATAATATTTATTTTTTGCCAGTCTCATTCTTACATAATGGTATAATAATACTTACTCTTATGCAAAAAATATGTACCAAAATCGCTTATTTATAAACGAATTGCATTTGTTTGCTTATTTTAACGTACTCAGAAAAATATTTGTTTGTAAAATGTGTACTGCTGATATGAGTCAATGACACACGGATCAACAATGAAACGATCCAGGATCATATAAAAGAATTCCGGTGATTACAAAGGTAGAAAATACAATTTAATTAGGTAGTATTCAAACCATAACAAGTTTTTATTATGATATCTCGTTTTTTATTTAAAAATCTGCATTAGCATACAAATACAGTATTAATTCGAAAATCCCTAAAATCCAACATATACAAAAAATCTCAAGGTTATCTTTAACAAGCAAAGTTTACATGCGTATTAAAGAAAGTAGGCACATGCAAGTAAAACAGCAAACACAAACTACGATATTTTAATGTTTTATGCATGCCGTTTGTTGTTGCACTATTTCTTGGTACACTTCTTTTACACGAGGAACAATAAAGTGCATACCGTATCCAAGATATATACATGCATTGTAATAATATTACCTCTTTACTGCGGATGGAGATGAAACTCAGGTAGTTTTACATACAACGTACAATTTCTTAAATCAATGATTGCGTTCTTTTCGTTGACTTGCATTGAAATAAAAAACTGATACCGGTCTCGCTACGTTGACCATGTTTTTTTACCTTTGAAATCTCAAGGATGTTTTTATGCTTCCAGTGTTCTTGTATCTTTATGTCCATGAGAGGACTGGAATGAAGAAGCATAAAAGGGAAAACAGGTAGGTAAATGAAGTAATGTTAGAATACAATTTTGTATGGTAAGGAATCGCTGGAGATATGTGGTATGACAATGGACTCATCATATGTTATCCAATTTCCTTCATACATCGTACATTTATGGTTGCGTCACTGCTTCACTTTGTTTAGATACCTGAAATCAAGGAGCTCAATATGCATGAAGCATGATACAGGGATCAACAAGTGGTTACTAAACAAGCCTCACATGTACAATGAAATGAACAGATTACATTGATAATAGTGCATGGCGAACAGTCCAGTGTCTTCTATATTGTTAAAGAATATATGCCAAAATTTACAACGTTGACCGTGGGATTTTACACAAGAAAACTCTACAGTTTGCATTCATATACGACATTAAATTCTCTGAAAATCGTCAAAACAAAAACTTGTTTAATTATTGCTTGGTCATGGTATGGTGTAGAAAGTTTGAGTTCTGTTGTACAAACATTTGAAATTTGAACAGTAAAAATCCATCTCTATCTTTGGTTCATTTTGTAGCATGTTATTTATGATGGGAACTTATTTCTCATTAGGGAATGATTGGTCAAAGTTATAAACGAGTCCTCAGCTCAGGAAAGAATAGGTTACGAAGATAAATGTGTTAGTCAGACTGAACGGAAGTGGCGTTATAATATTTTCATATTACTTCGCATTAGGTAATAGGGTGCCGTTGCTCTTTGCAGTTTGCGTAAAAGCGAGCCAGTATAATATCCTTCAAGCCACGAATGAGTACAATTTTCTGACCAGTTCAGAAATATCGTATTAAATTTTACATCACAAAACAGTTTTAATATGTCCACTACCAAAGTTAGTACAACTTCCAGTGCCACTCCAAAAGTTCGAAAATCCGTGATGGATATCCTAATTTTAATATTGTTTTATATCTACACATTTATTGTAAAAATTATTCGACCAGTACTGGCTCTGATGGCAATGTCCACCGTAAAGTGGCTAGTCGAGAGAAAGCTAAAATCAACCGGGATTGGAGTCAACGAGGGTGCACCGGGTGACTTGAAAATTACCAATGACGAGGCCTATCTAAAGTTTCTCCTTGAGGGGGATTTGGGAGCTATCGAGTCTGTCATGAGAGGATATATGGAATACGATGGTGTAAAAACATTTGAGAAGATATTTGAGATGAGAAAATTCCAAAATGTAGCCCATCCTTTGTATAATATACTGTGCAAGGCGCAGCTGCATTTGCCAATGCGTTCTTGGGGCTCTGGAGAACAGCCAGGTTTTTAAAGCATAAAATAAGTTTGTAATAATATGGATTGGAAAAAATAATTAAATTAAAAAATATATATTTTTTACTTCAGGGAACGATTTATTTAAAATTATGTTGGATGAGAACATGCAATACTCTTGCGGGTACTGGAGGAACGCTAGTACACTTAAGGAAGCTCAAGAGGCTAAACTTGACTTGATTGCGAGAAAGCTTCACCTAAAACCTGGAATGCATGTGTTGGATGTTAACTGTACATTTGGAGGTTTGGCGAAATACCTTGCAAAAAATCATGGAGTAAACGTAGTTGGCTATACTGCATCTAAACAACACAAAGTATTTGGTGACAAGCTATGCAAAGATCTTGCAGTTGACATTCGCATTGGCAGCTACCTTGATTTGGATGAAAAGGAACAGTTTGACCGCATTGTGAGCATTGGTACCTTGGAAAATGTAACTGTAAAATCCTACCAAGAAGTTTTTGACAAGCTTAAATCTGTGATGGAGGATGATGGGATTTTATTGGTGCAAGAAATGGGAATCAGTCACAAATCCAGTCCTAGTTTGCTCTGGTGTCAGAAATACGCGTATATTCCTCATCATCAAGATCTCTTAAGGGCACTAGATGAAACATTTGTGGTAGAAGATTGGCATAACTTTGGTTATGACGCTTTTAAAACATTTGAAGCCTGGGAAAAGAATTTAGAGAAGGCTTGGTCGAAATTGGTGTTTCGATATGGAGATGAGTTTAGAAGAATGTGGATGTTGTATTTACATGCATTCCAGGCCATGTGGAAAACTAGAGCAGGACAAGTTTGGCAGATTGTACTAACCAAAGATGGACACAAGGATGGATACCAGTCATATCGTTAACGAAAATTTACGGTGCTTTTAAGCTAATTAATACTCGTTAACCTGCTTAAAATCAAAGTACGAATTGTATACTTTCCTAATTTTCAATCAAATAAATGTAACCAATACCAAATAAATATATGATTGAAGTTCATAAATATGAGAGTAAATGAACAACAGAACGGATTATTTGAAGCATTTGAATTTGTTTATAGATTCACATCATAATAAGTAATTAAATTT
>JAQFZH010005443.1:0-10555 GCA_034695485.1 Entomobrya nivalis
TAGAACCAGTTTTTGTAGTTTTGAAGCATATCATTTTGTTGCACAATTAAAATTTATTGCCAGTAGTATTAAACGATTTAAATATGTAGCGATCTAGTTTTATTTGACATAATATAATTAAATGTTATTATGGTAATATAACCTGCAAACTATTACATTTCTTGACCATTTCCACAAAACCAAGATGTTAAGTTGGTATGATAATTATATGGGATGCAAAATAACTAGAAATGTAAGTTAAGCAAATTATTTACGAGTTTATTTCATTTTTTAATTAAGTTATGGATTTTTTGTATTTTTTAAGCTGTCTGTCGAACTATCATTTTTGAACCAATTTAAATAGAAAACTTCATTTCTGGGTACGAGCTTAGGTGTGTTCGCTTTTGCGCTATTTTATAAAATCGACATGTTAAAAACTAACGCTATAGACTTAACTATAAATTATAACATTTCATCTTAACTTAGCCTCAGTCTAACATAAAATAAAAGTTATAAAACAGGGCTTAAATGTATATTACGTAATAAAGAACTCGGAGAAACCCAACTTCACAAATATTTATTGAATTTTGGCACGCTCCTATTTTCAGTCATGGCAGGCTATACATACGCATCCGTTTAGCCTGCGAACGCTATTGGGATAGTTGTGTTCTTTTGTTTGTATTATTTTTAAAATGAATTTGAAAATATTTGCCGTAGTTATTTTTGAATTGGTAGGTAGGATTCAGTGTGTTTTTCAACCTTATTTACCATTTACAACGTCAAGTAGTTTTTTTATAAATATTGTCATTTCATCTACAATGCAAAATATTCCAAATATTTATAATTCTGACTCTCATTTTCCTTCACTTCATACGCATACTGTTTATACTGTATTGCAACTCAACTTAGTGATATCAAAAGACAATGACATGGTCAACTTGACAATAGGCTATTTCCAGCTAACACCAAAGTTTCGACAAGGAGAGAAGGTGTTTCTTCTATACACTCAAAACTTGTATGAAACTTTATACGCAATTCAAGAGAGATTACTTACTCTAACATTTATTGTAGAAAATCAGTTTCCCCGTGAAAGGTACAACACAGGGGCAATTGATAATAAACATCGTCAGGGACTGTCTTAAAATATATTTAAAAGCCAAAAGACCTCTTTTAGGAAGTGAAAATATATTCCCTTTGTATACAATATATGAAACCTGTCAATTGGAGAATTTTACCATTTTGCAAATGCACGTAAGCAGTTTGCTGTTAAGCTGTTGGTAAACCTAAAATTATTTCTAGAAAGTACTGCCAGTTTTTCTAAAAATACGGTTAACTAGCTATACTTAACATTTCCACATTTATATTCAATATGACAAGGGCTAACAAAAACAATTTGGTAGCTGATATGCATATATACACAAGGGAATAAATATACTAAAATACTTTCAAATATTGAATTAATCGATCTTAAAAATCCATATTTGTAATTGAAAAAATTTCAAAAATCAACAAAGTTTAGTTATTTAAGTTTAAGATATCATTGTCCATAAACTAGGGATTAAAGAGTAAAACGGCGTTAACTATGCCATCTACAATAACTTCGTAAAAGTTCATTTCGGACGACTTGTTTAAAGTAAATTGTGCCCCAAATCTGATGGGAAGCAAACGTTGAGATCTCCATTGCAATAAGCAGTGATATTTGGCTTTGTGCCGATCAAAAGTTTGATAAAGTGCTCGTTTGTTGAAAACTAATTTTTGACTACACTCACTTATTTCAACGGCAAATGGTAGAACTATGGCCAACGCAACCGTTGTAACTACTGTAATGAGACAGGCAACAAAATTTATGTAAACTAGCATAATATGTCGACATTGTAGCACCATACAAGTAAATACGGTTATTACAACTTGGCCAAACATCATCAAAAAGATTGTCAAGTGCCGAATCACGAAGTCGCTTATTGCCAAAATCACTCGTAGTTGAGTATACAGTTTGAGAGTTGTCAGTTCAGTCAAATTACTTTGATTGGTGACTTTTTTAAGACAGGTTGAAATTGTGAAAACTAAACCCAAGATTAAAACTGCACAAATGCTCATAAAACGTAAATACTCTGCAATGAAAATTGTGCAAATAACAAGTCGCGTCGAAAATATTACCAGTATGACATCAAGTTTTCGTTCGTAACGCGATGGAAATAAGAGCTCCACAACTAGATAGTATGGATCCAGTTCCATTGAAACGAGTGCCAAGGGTAACAATATTGCTATTGAAACAAGTTCCATGTTTACAGTAAAAAGAAATAAGCCCATCCAATCTATGGACTCGAGTATATTCACTTTGTAATCTGTAAAATAAACTCAGTCAGTTAATTTGAACATTCAATATCTGATTGGTTTTCAAGTTGTCTTACATTTTCGTTCAATTAGACATAATTGATTTAGGCAAGTTTCAAATTCCGGGGCAACGAAATACAGAACATAGATTCCAAGCTGAAGGAGTGCACATGTACAAAACAATATACTAAAAGCTATTGTTACAACGTTGAGAGTAGAATTTTGGTCAAATATTGTAATAAATGGCAATGCTAAGCTAGATCCAATTGTAAGAAGGAAAGTAACAAAGAATGTCGACGTCAAAAATGGAATATATTTTAACTGAAAAATATTGTCCAATTTAAACCACATTATTCCATTTCTAACGAACAAGTGAAAATGAAATGGATACATAATTCGGAACATAAGCTGATTTAACTTGACAGCTTTTTCAACGAATGGTGTTGCAAAAACATTTTTGCTTTTTCTCATTTTGGTCGTTGGAAATTTAAGGCTTTATATGTAAGCTAGTAAAAACTTACTTATCAACTAGCCCTGTGAACTCCTTTTAGCGACTTACAAGTTTTTTGTCGACGCCACTAAAATATTGCCAGTGGCTCTAAATGGTAAAATTCGTAAAAAGTAAAAACTGGGAAAAGAAAATATTGTAATGCTAACTGTTTAGCTTCCAATGAAAATGATTTTGGAACGAATGCCTTATCACATTGTTGGATCAATCAATTAAAATTTCATTTTAAGAACTTATATAACTTATAAATTGAAAGTACAAAACTCCATACAGCAGCCCTACCACGTTTGTCTTCAATTTTCGGACTTTTAGATTAATTTTGAATAAGTTTCCACGTTATATATTTGCGTTTTCCAGATAACAGAATAACGAAAGTATCTATTTATGTAAGTTGAGATCTACTGACTTACTGTTGTTTGAATAGAAAACTACTGGCTTTGTTAGTTTACTTATGAGAGATATTTCAGGTTTTATATAATTTATTGTTATTGCATCACAAGTTTACAACAAATGAAAGCTGGTTTAATAAATTCTTGACTATATTTAAGAAAGCAAATATCACATTCTTTCTTTTACGGAAATATCGATTTGAAATTATATTAGGATTATTTTATGCGGTTAAGTTTTGGTTGCCACTTCTTTTTTTAAATTAAGGTTCAATATTTTGTCTTTACGACAGGACGAGAAACTATGAGGATAAATTTTTGTTTCCTTTCATCATTAGTTTGTTTAAATTTTAAAAATTATAGTAAATATTTGACTGAAGACTTATCTTTACTAAAAGATGTAACACTGTCTTTAAATTGACGTTTTATTTTTAAAACTTTTACCATCGTTTACTTAACATTTAGGAATATTTTTTATTATACTTTAAAAAAATTAACAAAACTTCAATAGTCATTCGCCGTTATACACTTTTGCACTTTGAGTGGAAATTTTGGATATTGTCTGCATTTAATTTAGAAATAATGGTAAGCAGTGCGCAGTACTGTCTGTACGTAAAATATAAATATAATTCTGTTACCAGGAAGAACTTCCAAAATAAACCATGTGCCCTGAAAAAAATATTGAATTGTATTTGGATATACTTGATTTTTTAAATAAAAGGATATGTCAGCATATCTAGTAGCATTAGCACAGAAAAAATATGATAAATTAATTTCGTGATGAATGTTATGGGTGTAATTTATTGCGGAAACCTGCACGTGGACTTTATTTTCAATTTACAATGTCTGATTTAAAGTATACTTCTGGTATTTTTTAGATCGATTATTTATTTCTTTTCATTACATGATTTTATGGAGAATAAGTCTTATTTCCGGATATTGTTCAACAGTTAAGTAAAATATATTTTATTTTAGATTAATTTAAAACGAGCAATAACGTGAAATTAAAACCATGTTGGCCTTAAGCTTGATTTTATGTAAACCTTACATATCTTATGTCGTCTTATGAATTTAAATCCAATATTAGAGAGAAATATATAACTTAAGCTATTTTTCTAAAGCTAATACATCATATCTATCTATATAGACTCTTATATACGTGTATTATATCAAACTTATATGACAAGTATACGAACAGGCAAAACAAAAGACGTAACCAATAAAAAAATTCTGGTTCGCATATGTAAGCCGATTCAATAATATTATTTTAATCTATTATTGAAATATGTACACGTGTAGATGGTCATGCAGACATATTTAAGTATTAGTTGCTTTTTGACTGTTGTGCCCTAAAGACCTGTTTATAAACATCATAAATATTTACATTCAAATCTCCTTATTACGTTTCCATTCTTCTATGGCTAGTCCATAGTTTTCTAAAACTAAACCACCGTCTCACAATACCCTGTCTTGTATTTTCTTAGTAGCCATGCCGAAGCTTTTTTTACATGTTATTGTAAACCTAGTCAAAATAAGAAATATTTTCTCAAAAGAAATCAAGCAAAGTGGTTTTTAAACTATCCAGCAGTTTTCCAACTGGCTTAATTTAAAGTTATAAACCAATACTAATCATAACCAAATAATTATGATTGCAATCATGTTTTTGAAGTAAAGCTACATTCAATATTTTGTTTGCTCCAAGTAAAATGTATTATCAGGATTGATTATTTAATGATAAAAAATTCTATAGTACTCTAAACATATAAATATTTATGCAAATTCAGACTACTTTACGTAACGTCTTCCGGGTATCAGCTTAGTTTCTACAAGTTACCAACCATAGTAACATATAATCAACTTTGGTCACATTTTAATATTTTCCTTCAAAAATGGCAAGCACACTATTTTTCCAAACCAACCAACTAAACCATTATCTCATATTACCGCACCATCGCCTATGCATTTCCTGGAACCATTCTCAAAAACGTTGGAAATACTCAGCAAAGCACAAATTGAGCTTATTTCCTCATTTCTTTGCAGCATTGTTACTGCCATGGAGCGTTATTATACCAGAAATATTGTTTGTTTTTGTTTCGATTGTTTACCAGCCAAACTTATATTTATTTAAAGAGTTATTGATAGCAATTCTTTTTGGATGTTTTCTTCCACTAGTGTTTGTTTGTGACATGTTACTACTTGCATACGGGAAAGAGCTTGTAGCCATAGCAAATTTTGGCATATCGCTTGCACTTAAACTGCATCTTCAGGATAGCATAACCGAGAATATCAATTTTGTCAAAGCGCTTTGGAATGAAAACTTAAAAATACGTTTTAATGTAAAACATGTTGACTGGTTTGCAATGCTTGCAAGCAATTACCTAATATTAGCTGTACCTTTATCAATTCTAATGCCGGTTTTCTCGACATATGAGAATTTAGACAATTTGTATATTATTTTCAAAGGAATAGCATCCAAAGATATAATGAACGGACCGAATTTAATGAACAATACATTTCTAAAGGTTGGCCGCTACTTCGTAATGCTGTACGTTTCGAATGGTATTATGTCAGGATTATCATCTTTTGTACTTGTTATAGTTAGTTGTCAGCAAGTGTGTATTAAAGTTATGCTGTACCTAAATCGAATGCAAGTAAGTTTTGTTCAAATTCAGATATACAAAAAAATGCAAATCTGCGTTAATTTGATTAGTGTTTTGGTTGGAGTGATAAATGAAGTGTTTTTGAGCATGGCGTTTGCACTTTTACTGATTTGTATTAATTTGGTAGTGCTGGGCTATAATTTTTTATCTGTAGATATATACATATTGGTTGGTATCGTTATGATGGCTTTGTTTGTGTTTGTTATGCTGGCGTTGTATGCAAATAGTTTTATTTTTGAGCTGACATCAAATACTTTGAAAATGTGGAGAGGTCAAGTTCACCACACTGTTAATGTGCAATATATGAAAAGATTGGTGGCTTCAATGAGGCCGCTTGCCTTGCCTGTTGTTAGTGTTGGGATTATTGATAAGGAAATAAAAGTTAATTATTTGTAAGCCCTTATGGATTATGCTGTGAATACTTTAATTGCTTGCAATGGCTTTGTTTATTGATAAAATGTTACAATAAATTTGTAATAGTTTCTGATATAACGGTAAATAAATGAATATGTTTTTTGATCTAAAAATTTCTTAACAGCTTGAGTTCCTTGGGCTGGTTATGTAGATACGTATGTAAAATACGGGATATAATTACTGGACGAACTTGAAACGAGGCTTTGGCAAATGAAAGTTTAAAAGGCATACATTGCAATAGTTTTCACCCGCTGAGAATTTTCAAAATTATTGGTATCAGTTCCCCAAAACTGATATTTGTTGTTGGCGTAATGGAGAAAATTGGCGAGGCTTATAAATAAATATGAAAGCTCGGATGAAGCCGGTAGACATGGAATGCAAAAAAAATTTGGGGTAAGGGTATAATTATAAGAAAATCTTATCTCTTGGTATTCCCCCGTAGAGAGGTGAGTTTGTATAAGACTTATCAACTTTGTATAGATTAAAACGAATCGAGAATTTTTTTTCTATTTTTTTTAAAAGAGTAGTGTTGAGATTCCTGAAAAATTTATTAAAACTTAAAATATTTTTTTAGCTATATCCCTTATCTCTTAATAGTTTATACGGCATAGATACAAGTTATATCTTTAAATCAATCAATTTTTAATTTTATACCTGTTTTTGATTGATTAGGTTGTATAACTAGATTGTTTTTGTATTGATTTATTTTTTGTTGCATTGTACTAATTTTATAAGTTGATATTATCAAAGTGCGATATTTGTTACTTTCCAATTTTTAGATTCGGGATAATGTTAAATGTTCATATCTTTTTTGCAAAATAAAAAACGAGCTTTTAAGTTAAGCATTATGTTGTAATGTCAAATGTTAAGTAATTTGCTTTAAAATATCTTTAGAATCCTTCCTACATACAAGGTTATACGACATCAATACTTCAACGAATTCAGTTTGTTTAAATATTTTTGCTTTTAAAATACTTGTATTCAGTTGAGGCCAGCACTCCATGTTTCTAGTCACTTAAAAATATTACATGCCAGTAATTTAAGTTTAGCAGAAAGAAATAAGTTTTCCAATAACTCTAGTTTATTACTTTTTGCCGAAAGCGTAAATCGAAAATTTTTATGGAATGCAATTTTAATTTTCAGAGAATGATATATCCGGGTTCCAGGGACGTAATGCTTACGTATTATAAATTATTCCAATAATATCGCCTTAATTAAGAGGTGTGGTTATACTATGGCTTGTAGTAAAACGTCTTTATGTGAACTGCTTAGGTGATAATAAAATCTCGACCAATCTGTAATTTGGCCATAGAATTCAGGTAAATATATTTTTGAAAGTTTAAATTTGAGTTGTATTCCTTACTGTTTTATTGAGTTTTCGAACAGTTGTATGTCTTTCAAAATTGTGATGGGAGGTGGAAATTCCGAACAAAATGCTAATTAAAAGACATAAATCAAAACGGTCATCAGGGTTGCTCCAAGGAAATAAAATAGCGGTTATCTACATATGTCTAGAACGCGGTATTTTCAATTTGCATAGATGAGAAAAATTACTTTGAACTGATTGCTTAAAAGAGGATACAAGTTTCCACAACTTAACAAGTAATTGAGACAAACACTGGATTTTTGTTTCGATTCGGGTGAAATGTGAACGATCCAATGGTACAAAAGCGTTTATAAATACATATATATATATAGAACTTCTTGTTCAAATTTTCGTAATATTTCTACGAGTATATACTGAAAAGTTTAGCTCTACTGTTGAAGGTGTTGGTATTTGTAGATGAAAGATTCTTTGTATAATCCTATAACCCTGCCATGATAATGAACACATTTCTACTACGAAAACAAACGGATGCATTTGTGCAGATCTAATGACAATGCCAAAAATTGTATGATATGTTAATATGTTTACATATTTTGAAAATTTATCAATGATCAATAAGATTACGGAACTTTATTATTAAATACCACACACGTATAATCAAACAATTAACAATTATAGGTTCAACAAGCCACATACAAAGTGAAATATTTCAAACACTGATATTTGAACGATTTAAGATTTTACAATTATTGGTGAAGTTGTCAAAAATTTGAAACAGGAGTAGAGTGCTGTAATACCATAATATTTAATGCAGCAAAGAAATGTTTGATTTTGGCAAAACAAGTGTTGGCATAAGTTAATAAATATCCCCACATTTCTAAAGCTAAGCAAGTTGTTGCTACAGCGATACAACCAGCAAGAATCACAAATATTACAAGAATGTTACTCGACATATTTGGTTTTGTCGGATAATTCACATTAGCCATAATAAGGTCCGACCTATTTATAAATTTTGGCCACCACTCAAGCAAACCAGTTTGAAGAACAAAAGAATATTGCTGAATTATTGATGATGGCACATACGAAAGAAGATATTTAATTGCAATTTCCGGGGTTGTATAGACAAAACCACTAACGTCTGAATGTTTTCCAGATTTTCTTAATGATCTATATAATATGTGTGCCAAATAATTTGGCAACATCCACGCTGTTTTGCTGCAATTATTTATATCTCTGACGATCAAGTCTTCTTGTTTTCCGGCAATAAGTTTTTCCCAAGCAGTTTTACGTACAAATATTTCCGATCGGAAACCACCGACAATGTTTGTAACGTCTATCAAATCATCTAACTTTTCCCACGCTTCTCTAATTGCAGTATATGCCTTCGGATATATTTGAGTATAGTTGCGAGCTTTTGCTAACTCTGGCACCCTTTGCGCTTGAGCTTCAAGGGAAAAATAAAATAGTTCATTATAACCATGTACATTTACACCTTGATGATGACACTGCATTATGAATCGTTTTTGCAATTCCCCTGGGTCACAGGGAGGTCTAACGATTCCATAACTAAAAGATGTAATTCGAGTGTATACTGTAAAATTGTCCTCAAGGAGCTCGTCGATATGATCATAAGAAATCTGCAGCCTAGGCAACACAATGTTATACACGTTCTCACTTTTAAAAGCATTGCTGATTACTACACCTGCCAAAAGCGTTCCACTCATTAAAAACCTCATGTGCATATTTTTCTCAAATTTTGAAGGAAACGGGTCTCCTTGTTCCAGAAAAACTTTAACTATGCTTAAAGTTCTGTTTAAAAAAGGCGTAGTCCTGTCTTTGTACCAGTTAACAATCGCAACATACAACAAAGCAAAACAAACAAACAAGAGACACCAAATCTGCCACTCAAAAACCGATATAAACTTGATAAATGGAAAGGGCTCGATTCCACGAGAGCCACAGCTAAGAATGTGAAGATCTCCGAACACATTTCTTAGTCGAAATGCACTGTCAAACTCCTCCGGGTAATCACCCAGAAGAATATTCCTACCTAGATAATTTGCAAAACCAGTGTACGCAGGGTTTCCAAAAGTCGAAAAAATTTGTGAGCTTAAATTTCCCATAAAGCAATTAAAAATTGATGCATAGCCAAAAGGAAGCATTTTCAATTTGTCTGAAAATCTTAGCTTTAAATTGTGCGGACCTTTTAGTGGCATTCCAATTACCTTTGGTTCTTGTGCGAGATTATATTCTATATTCTCTGCCAAGGTCAACTTTGAACTTTCGTTGATCATGAAATTATTTGGGAATGCGACGAATTTTTGAGATCTTTCCAAAACTGCTAAATAGTCAAATGAGAAGTGATCAAGTTGCAGTGGATACGAATTAATTAAATTTCTGCATTCTGAACAAGGGTAAATTACGTCCAATTTAGTGACATTGCATTCAACATCAAATTGGTGTTTCCTTAACTTGACATGGCAGCCTACATAGGCCGTATCTAGAACGTCATTTTCAATAAATTGCTCCATTTTATTTTCGCTAAACTTTGTGTTCCTTCTCGCAGTCCAAGCTGCTAAAGACACCCATTCATATTCCCTTATACTTGATTTTGTATCAACTAATATGTTAACTGGTGGCCTCAAACTTGGCAGAACTTTCAGCCGTGATTTGACTGGTCTAGCAAAAATGTTCGTGTATTTCCCAACTCGAAGTAAATTATCTGGTAGAAATAAATCTACTTGAACTTCACATTGCCATGGTCTTGATAAGTACACAAAGTAAGGGGGATTTTGACTAACACAACTAGTGCTTCGACTACCTGTTGGCCAAAATTGATAAACTTCTTGTAAAATGGAGCAGTCCTGTTGAAAAATCATATCGTAAGTATCCGTTGACCAATCCTTGGAAAAATTGCCATTTAGCTTAGGAACCAACTCTTTTGAGA
>JAQFZH010005444.1:0-10554 GCA_034695485.1 Entomobrya nivalis
TAAGTAGCAAGCTCTCGTTCTTTTTGTCTCTTTCTCAACCTGGTGTGCACTTAAACTTAGCATGAATTTCTCCAAATTATGTTTTTTTAATTATATGCATACAAACCATTTCGAAACCAGTTAGTGTGCACATGTGCTATAATTGATGGTACGATGGTGTGTACACCAGTTCGTGCAGAGAAAGAAACAAAAGTGCAGTGCGGTCAGCTTCAGTCCTCCTTGTACTATTCCATGAGTTTTATTGATAAAATAAACAACGTGGAAATACTAAATCATTTAAAATTTTGAGTTTCTTAGTTAAATGTACAATTTAAATGTAATTGCAAAGTTAACTACGAAATCAAAGAGTAAGTAAGCCATTTTTAAAACACTCAAATTTTAAGTTTATTACTACAAAATATTGTACATGCAGACGACAATAACAAACATTTATTAAACATATAAGCTTATTTCACCAAAGTAAAAGAACGTTGATTGTATACATCAAAATTGAAGAGTAGTAGTTACGTTTCGTCTCCATTTCGAATTTAGTCAGCGAGTAATACATTGCGACAGGTCTTTGTGACGCAATAATTTTTAAAGCGTATATCCTACTAAATCTTTTCTGCTTGTAAACATTTTGTTTCCAGCGCTGTAGCATATCGATACAAAGGTTATGGGACTTTATAACAATTGGTAGGGTTTGGAATATACAAAAATACACAACAATGCTTAGACCAGCAATCAATAAATACACACCAACCGGTAATATAGTCCAACCAACAATTAATAACGAGTTACAAATAACAAGTAAATTCAAACCGGAAGCCATTAATATTCCTGTTAAATTTGCTATAAATTTCTGACCAATTTGGTTAACAATGTGCAACTTGATGTACCAAAGTAAAAGCCCACGGCATAATGGCACATTTCGAAAAATATAAATCATTTCTAAATAGCTGTTACTTATTGTCATTAAAGGAACCAAAATAATAATAACTATTCGTGTAGCCTCTAGCGTGCACCAAGTTTGCCAAACAAATCTTATCACAAAAACAATGGTTTTTGGAATCAAATTTTCAAACAGTGTTGGAAAGTGAGCGTTAAGTATTAAGAAAAATGGATCGAATTCCAATAGAACAGCAAGAGAACCAAAGCAGCTTCCGATTAAAAATAGTAGGAAATTCAATACTCCGACAAATATTCCATTTATGTCCCATTTTTTACCATTGACAAGATTCGAAATTTCTAAAAATTAGGAAAAATATTTATAATTTTATTTTCGATATATTTTTAGTGATTTTTTTTTCAATTAACTTACCTGTAACAAGAAGAACCAGATAACTTTTTGAAAACCAATTAAAATGGAATTTTTTGGGTTTAGTCATCTGTAAAAGATTTTTCTCCAACTGAATGACACAGTTTAAATATTCCCTCCATACGTTTCTGAATCCAAGACAAACTGATAAAAGGGCAAAGATTGCTACGGTCATACAAAAACCTGCAAAATTTATGATCACCATATAAAGTGGTGCGTGAAATGAACCGAGTATCCAAACTTCTACAACAACGTCTAACATTGCAAACTGAACAATCATGATGACATATAGAGATAAATAAAACCCAATAAGTGTGGTATGGCGTTTTTCTATTTGAAATGATTGAGTATATGGGTCAATGTACAGTGCAATTTGGTATCTCAGAAACGTTTCGTAAGCCGAATTACTGAGACGGCAGGATTCCCACATAAGTGGGGTAGCCATGTTATCTAACTCTTGAACGTGACTTGGTATAACTAGCAATGAATCTGTAATTCAACGGCAAGATATTACGGTCTTATGTCTTAATCTGTATTAGATATAAAAGACGGCGGACGCTTATTGGAGTAATTGTGTTTGTACGTGATATGAATCGAATGCCTCGTGCTTGACATTTAGGGTATATACCGGTGAGTAATACAGTTGTGTTTGGCAAGTAGCTGGCGAGTAATGTCTACTAAAATTAAACTCCTAAATGTTGCAATACACAAAGTTTGCTTGTGTAAAACTATTGATTGGTTATATAAAAATTTGTTTGCTACCCAAGTTACATAGTACGTTTCATAAGTTCGTAGGCATTTTCTAATATTGTTATCTCAGTAATTAGTTGATGTATAGACCAGATGTTGATAAGAAAAGTTAGCCAAAGTTCTCACTTAAAATTTTGCCGAAATAATTTTGTCCAGCTAAATCTGTGTAAGAGCAACGTGGATACTTAAAGGTAAATCAGTCAAAAACCGGAATTTTGGAACATTTTTCTTGCTAAAAATTCAAAATAGACATAACTTAGTTAATTAGAAGTGAAACGTCATAATTTTGGTTTTAAATTAAGCAAATTGAAGGGAAATTTTAATTTAGGCTACTATTGGGCCAGGGAGCAAGAAACTTAGAAACGGCTGGGAGCATAATTTTCATCCAGCCAACATATCGCCTTAAATGGTTTCATAGATTATCTAAAGTACTCAAATTATTGCTCACACCATGCTTTACTTTTAATGCTATTTGGAAATTTCTGCCCCTGTTGTCCTTCTCCAGCATCTCATTTTAGATTCCAACATTTTTGTAATTCTGGTGAATTGACGATCGTTCTATAAATTTTTTTCTTTGCACAAATTTTGTAAACAGGAAACCTTTGACAGCTCTCTTTATTGCTCAAAACCTGGGTGATAATGTAAGAAAAACCGTGTGTTGTTTTTACTTGACCAAGCTTCAAAACAAGCCTTCAAATTATAACACAGTTATAAAATGACATTCCTTCTTAATAGGAGTTTCGCATCTTTTTGGTTTCGGAGCTGCCACTAATAAACAGAAGTACATACATGACAATGCTTAGGAATTTTTTAAGTTAAAACCTTGGCTATCTTATCATATCAACATCTGGTCTGCTCGTTTATTCATTGCTGAGAAACCAGGATTTGAAAATAGCTACGAACTTATGAAACGTACTATGTATGTATAGGTTTAGAAATATCTATTTCGGATGCCTCATTTAAAAAATAATACTTAAAGAGCAAAAGAATAAAAGCTTTTTGTCTGTCTATAATATATTCACTAGCGATTGCCAATTATAAATCTGTTTTTCATAGTTATTTTATATTTATATTATTTTATATTTATATCACCAATTTTAAAAAGCATTAAATGGAAGCGGGTAGCCTATTTAGCTTGGCTTATTAATATAAAAAATTATGTGAAAACCTATTTTATAATAAATGTTTAGGTGCTTCTAATTTTATATATGAATCTGAGTTGGTAGTGAAAACAATATTTTTGTTTCACTTGATGACTTACTTTATGTTTTCAGGTACTTCCACTTATCAATTATATTTCTATACAATCAAAACGAGGGTAATCTAGCAAGGAAATAAGTTTGCGTACAGTTTGTCCTTTTTAGAATTCAGAGAAGCTTTAACTTAGTATGTTTTGTTGAGATTCCAAATATATTTATTCTTTTAAAAGCCATGGATAACATGAAAATTGTACTTTCAACCGAGCTTTGAAATTAAAACAAATATTATTGTATTATCGATAAATGCAAACCAAAACTGCAAAACAAGTTTTAATATTTAACACAGCTAATAATGCTCCTGTATTTAGGATTACTACTATAAGACATTTTGCAAGCGGAAGAATAGCATTGAAGCATTTAATAGACAACAAGTATAAATACACTTGTTTTTACCAAAGTAAAACAACGTTCACTGTATCCAGCAAAATGGAAGAATAATAGTTTCTTTCCGTATCCATTTCGAATTTAGTTAGTGCATAATACATTGCCACTGGTCTCTGTGATGAAATCACTTTTAAGGAATACTGCCTTGTAAACCTTCTCTGTTTGTAAACGTTTTGTTTCCAACAACACATCATTTTGTTACAACGGTCATAACATTTTACAACAATAGGCAGGGTTTGAAATATACAAAAGTACACAACCACACAAAAACCAGCTGTTAGCAAATACAGACCAAGCGGTATTATATCCATACCAACAATTAGCAATGAGTTACAAATTACAAGAAAAATTAAACCAAATCCCATCAATATTCCAGCCAATGCTGCAATTGTCGTCTGACCAATTTGATTAACGCAATGAAATTTGTTGTACCAATGTAATAGCCTTGGGCATAGAGGTATGTTTAGGAAAACAGTAACGATTTCTAAATAGCTGTTACAAATTGTCATCAGAGGTACCAAACTAAGCATAAATAGTCGAGATGCCTCAAGGGTGCACCAAGTTTGCCAAATAAATCGAACCACAAAAACAAGTAGTTTCAAAGACTTTCTTTTAAAAAGTATTGGCAAGTGAGCATTTAGAATTAGAAAAAATGGGTCAACTTCTAGAAAAACTGCAAGAGGTCCATAACAGCTTCCGATGAGGAATAGTGATAAAATTATTATTCCAACAAATATTCCATTTACATCACTCTTTTTACCTTGTACAAGCTTCGAAATTTCTACAAAAAAAAATTATCGTTATTATTTTAAATAAATCTTACTTTCTCGTTAATATCCAAACTAAGCTTACCTGCAGCCAAAAGAACTAAGTAGTTATTTGATGCCAATTGGTCATGCGAATTTATTGGTTTGGTCATCTGTAAAAGTTCTTTCCGTAATTGAATCACACAGTTTAAGTATTGATTCCAAGTATCCCTCAATTTCAAAGAGACTGATAGCAAGCTAAACATGCAAAGCGTCATACAAAATGACGCGAAATGGAGAACCACTAAATAAAGTGGTATCTGAAACGTTTCAAGTATATTAGTCTCTATCACAACGCTTAGCATTGCAAGCTGAACAACCATAATGACAAATAAGGAAATGTAAAACCGTTTTAGTTTACTATGTTGCTTCTCAACTCGAAAAGATTGAGTAAGAGGGTCAATTTGTAGGACAACCGGATATCTTAGAAATGTTCCATATAATAAGTTTGCAATTTGACAAGATTTCCATAAAAGTGGGGTAGCCATATTTCTTGATATTGACTTTTAAATATGTGTAACTTACTACGTTATTAGGTATAAATAAATGGGCAACTGAATAATTAGTTATGGCTAACCATAAATAGCATAGAATTTATTTTGTGTCTGTTTTTCAATGACAATAAGTTGTTGTTTTATTTTGGAGTCTATAATTTATCAAATGTATATTCGATTTAATAATTGTTCAGTTTTTACCTTATAAGAAGTAAACCGCCCCTAGGCTGGTATTTTTGAGACAAGACAGAAATTGGTTTATTTTATATAAGGGCCATGTCAGTTGTAAAGTTTGACCTGGCATGTGCCTGTCGAGTTATTTAAAGTAAAAACATGGCAAACTGTTGTAATATACCCTATTTTTTGTAAAAATAGAACAATTGATTGGCGATTACAAAACTTGCTTTCTTCTGAAAATATCTACGGGTTTAAGCACGTGGGTTTATTTTAAGAAAATACATTAAAAAATAATAAATTCAGTGGCCAATGAATAAATGTTTTTGGTAGGTCTATAAATATAGCAAATTACTCCATGTTAAAATATATGGATTTATTTTAAATTTAAGCTACATATTTTAACCATGTGTATAAGCTGGCTCAGGCGTATACATGATATGATAAACATGAGCACCTTACAAGCGTGTTTTTTATAGAATATGTGCTCAAATTTAAATTTATATTGGTTAGAGTATATGACAAATGAGTATTACAGATTAACATTTAAGTATACATTTCCAACTAACATTTGTACAAATCAGAACCAAAATATGATGATGGCACATCAAAGACCCAGATAGCGTCATAAATTTGTTATACATATACATATAGCATGTTTAATTTCTAAGATGAACTAACAGCTATATTACAAGACAGCAAGGATATCATTTTTCTTGAGCAAAATATATAAAATCATCCTTCAGCTTTTGACTACGCTTCTGTAGAGGGACGTGAACATATTTATAACATATGTAACAAACACGGATTTAAAAAAAATTAATTTCATAACAGCCTATTCATCAGAAAAAGCTACTAGACCGATTTTACCTCAACTACCAGAGGTAGAATGGATATACTCAAGCTATAAGAATTGTATGCATAATTTAAATCAAAAATTTCCGTATTAAGTTCATACATGTAAAATATCAAGGGTTTAATTTCGCATGTTTATTAGCACTTAAGCAATACAAGCCCAAGTTCGATAATAGCATTAATGTAACATTTTAGTTAAACTTAACTCCACATTTTAATATATTATTGGTAACTTATTTTACGAAGCATTTCTAAGCCTGACTCTTACTCTGTCGTGGTGTAAGTTTTTTTACCTGGGTACACAAAAAACGATAAAAATATCTTACCATTGTTTAACTAATAACTGCATTGAGAAAGCTATTTGCTAAGATATCATTTTGATTTATTTAATTTTATCGTTTTATTCAACCCAAGGTTACTCTTTACGACTACAAAGAAGTTATGCGTCACAAGATTAAATCCTATTTTAACTGCAATTAAAATGACGCATGTAGCGATCTCAGTTTAGTATTTTCCAAGCTTATTCATATATGTCGTCTCCAAAACGACAGGACCAAATCACGTTTCTTATATTTTAGCCTTTTGACCTTATTGCTAACAGATATTAGAGCGCATCGTTAATGGAGCTATGATATTGAAACTTTTCACTAAAAAGCAACCTATTCTATTTTAAATTCGAATCTGCATATTTTGTTCATTAAATGTTTTAGCATGCCAAGTCATGTATAGATCACATTTTTAAATTTCAACATGCTAGATTTTTTTTTTGGTTTTATGCAAAAAAATAGGGCGTTTTAATTACAACGTAAAATATTTTGACAATGAGTCACTCAGAACGACGTATATGTATCAACGCTAAAGATACTCAAAAACCCCAAATAATTACTTTGTTATTTATCCAATATTTCAATCAATATTGTATGCTCACGAAATCACACAAGGTAATCACCTCATTAAATATTTGACGTGGTCCCACAGTAACTCAATAATA
Organism: Entomobrya nivalis; assembly: GCA_034695485.1. NCBI lineage: Eukaryota > Metazoa > Arthropoda > Collembola > Entomobryomorpha > Entomobryidae > Entomobrya > Entomobrya nivalis. Next base: position 7,011 of record JAQFZH010005444.1, read on the forward strand.
TGTAATCAAGACAGGATGACAATAAAATTTAATGGTAGAAATGGTAGTAACTGAACATGCTTACTAGCTAAAAGGGTAATAAAGGAAACAATTACAATTAACTCAATATACTAATCTAATCGTTTCATTGTAACCCTATCGATTTAATATTTCCGACGTACACAACTGCAAATATAACTATATCATTGCCGTCATTTACTACTAATCAGCAGTGTAATTGACGCATGTCTTTTAATTTATTCTCCTAATTAAACTCAATTCAACGCGTGGCAATTTATACGACAGAAAAACTGTATAAAGCAAGCAACACCATTCATTTTTACTCATTCATAAGAACAACTCCTTTCAAGCTAGACGCAAAGTAGTCAACTAATTTGGATCCCTAAAATGTTGGATCTACTACGCATCTTGCGTATTTTTACCCTAACAGCTTTAGCTGTGGTCACATTCGAGCCATTTGAAGCAGACGCCATATCCTGTTGGTACTGTGCCTACAATGGAGAACCTCTAGCTGACAAGGAGGCATATCCCTGCCACAGAAATAACAAACCTGGAATTGGACTTCAGGGAAAGGAAGAGTGCACTCAAGGAGAAACCGCTTGTTTCTTTACTTTGGCCATTTCCGATCGACCTGACGGGAAAAAGACTGCCTATACAACTGGAGGATGTCTCCACGAAAAAACGAAGAAATGCCGTGAAAACCGGGTGAAGGAGTATGCCAAGAACGACTTTGTTTATGACGTGAAAGGTAGCTGCACTACAAGCAAGTTGACGGTTAGGCAAGGCGAGATGGTCAACAGCTGCTGGTGGCATCCCGAACCTGGTCTTAGGAGAAAGAGGGAGCAAATCGATGGTCTGGAATATTCTCAGCAGAGGACCATGTGCAGCTGTTCTGGAGATCTTTGTAATGGACCTGGTGGTCAAATTGAAGATTTGAAATAAAAAAAGAATACATCAATTTTGCTAATTTGGATTCAGATATTAAAAACATATTATATATTTTGCTTAAATACGAAATTCTAAAGCAAATAAATAAAACCAGTTCCTAATATCAATACAAGTTAAAAATGTTTGAGTTCCGTTTATTGAAGGAAAAGAAAAGAAAACATGAAACTACATATCATAAGCATAGCTCATTTTCTCTGGAACGTTTGTTGCCCCCTTTGATCTAAAAATACAATTTAGAAACAACAGAGGGCATTTCATATTCTTTACTTGTTTTCTTGGTTACTCACTTTGCTTTCTTTTTGTATTCCGGTGGCATGCTATACAAAAATGCTATAATATAAAAGAAAAATTATGAGTTCCATTTTTATTAAATGTATAAATAGGCTTCTGCATAACTTTAGCAATATAAAGACTGCTGATTTTTTTTAAAGAACCATCACACCCGACCATGTATTGATATTTCATTAAGTTAGAATACTGTTTTTACAAAGTTACATTGTGGAAAGGTAATGATCCGGAATTGATTTCTTTCTTGGAAGCGACATTGATTAATGCAATGCTATCTTAAATATGTCAATAATGATATCAGGCTTAATGTGATTTGTAGAGAAAAATCGATGTTTTACTTAAAATGTATTAAAACCACCACCACTTCCAGAAGTAAAATTTATAAAATACAAATGGCTTTAAAATATCGATATTTAACTTTATTGTATTCGAATAGCTCCAGTATGATTTTATTCAAGGCAAAGTTAACTAGGACATAAGTTTATCGTTTACAGTTTGCCTTATACTCCGTTATTATCGTCCCACCAAGCAAAAGCAGACTGTATGTCATCTATCAACGTGTTTACATATTCTTGTATAATTATTATGAATAAAATATTTGGCATATCATTTTGCTCCATCGGAAAACACTCGAATTTCCATGTAAACTTAAATTACATACATAATGTCATTAGTTTAGGTTTGCTATCTGAACATGTCATCAGGACCTCTTTTCCTTCATAACAGTCAGTTCAGGTCACCTTTGAAACCGTACAATTTATTCTTTCACGAGGCAAAGTACTCCAATATAAATTATACCTGTGTACTAGTCATTAAATATAAACCATAATTCTTGAGTTCAAACCACTTCAAAACCCAAGTCTCCAATTTAAAAAAAATACCATAAAAACTCCATTCGATAATTAAAAATATAAACTACTAACCCAGTACTTTAAACTGTTTTGCGTTATAAAAAAACCAATTTAATTACTTATAATTGGATTACAACACGGAATATCGTATCTGATGCAGACAACAGATCATTAAAAATTAATGACTGCTGCTGTTGCTGAAATATTACATGTAACGTAATACATAATTTTTTTTTTAATCCGGGATTCATAATAATTAATATTTTGGGCCCAGTTCGAATTCGAATGAAGCACTACAAAAACCTAGTTCATTTTTATAATACAATCTTATTCAAAAGTTTGCTTAATATATTCGCTTGCTGATAATTTAAATGAATATCATTTCCAACTATTACTACATTAAAGCTTTTATACATTTTTTGTATTTGAATAGCGATATATAATTATTAATATCAAAATGCGACTGCTTTACAGTCTATCATCATAAATGTTATTTTCTATCAAAACCAAAAATCAATTCTAGATAAATATCTATATTCTCATAACAAATCCCGGACAATATCCAAATATGAATAATTTACCATCAAATGTTCAACTTGATGTACTCACCATACCATTTTTCATCATCATACTTTCCCTAAATATTTTATTACATTGGCTGAAAGCATATATATACATACATACATAAGTATTTGTAATAAATAAATAAATATTTCCTTTATATTTTTAAAGCATAATTATATCAATACCCAATTTTACAATCTACAACTCTGTTTATGTCAATGTATCTTAACCATATATACATACAACAGGACATAACATATCATCCAATATTTACATAATATTTTTCCCTCTCTCAACATAATACATAAAGCTAACATCCAACATACACAAACCCATTTTTTAATTTTTCAACTCTTAACCTCCTTTCCTTTCACTATGTCTTCACTTCACTTCACTTCACATTCCCAACAATTTCTCCTTGACCATCATTCAATCCTCCTCTCATATTCCCATACAAAATTCAATATATCCCAACACACAAACTTACTTTACAACATTTTACCTAAAAGAAATAGTAAAGTGTATACATTCGCGTATGTATTATTTAGAGAAAAACAAGTAGTGACTTGGGAAAGATTACTACACACTGTTCACTCACATAAAATGTATATTCAACGTATTTAATATCCCACACTAAAAAAAACTTGACAATAAATGTACTACCAAACACACCAAACACACCAAACCGACCGAGAAAGCACAAACACACAAAAACACCAACTTATTTTACAACTTCACAAAGTTACGTTACAACCTACACAACCTTGGTTTTTTTTCTTCGTACTAACTTCGTATCTATCATTTTCACTGACTTGGCTCTCTGGTCTGGTCTAGTGTGTAAAAAGTTTTACTGCTTTACTATCTCGCTTTTCCAGGATTCCCCCTTCAGTTCA
>JAQFZH010005445.1:0-10553 GCA_034695485.1 Entomobrya nivalis
GTTAAGACATTATCACACTTCAAAGTATACAAGTTTATCAATTTGAAATTGGCCTACTTTTTGGGTAAGAATAAAAAGACTTCATCGGAATACATTCTTTACACAGCCCATTGTGACTTCACTCACCAGTCATAGCCGGAACACTGGTAACTATATAAGTACCACCAATTAAGTGGATATACTAATGATCATTACTAAAAGATTCAAACTATAATCCTAACGCATCTATTCCAAAACGAAAGAAAACGTGTCTCGTACAAATGTCAAATACCTTTTAAGATTTAAACATGCCGATTCTGTTATCTCTGTTTCCACAAACATCTTGTCCATGTCTCCTTTATCTCCATGACCATGTCTGTGAACTGTTCAATATCCAATCAAACTAACCAAGCCCGAATAAAAATTTGTAGCATAAATTAAATAATTTCAACGGTTTAATTTTTTTAATGATTTAAAATTACCTTCTTTCTTCGTATAGTAAAAGTATGACACGTATGTATACATATCGTATATATTATCCCTTTTGCTTACCGACTGATCATTCCTGTTATTGTTACACTCCAGTCACCATATCCCGTTCCATCACTAACACAAACAAATATATCAGATAAAATGTACTCAACTGAATTTATTTTACATACATTTTTTCATAATTTCATGAATCGTCTTACCTAGCTACAATATACATACGAAAATGGAACTTGGCATTGTATGTGTGGATACTCTTTACTAGTGGTAAGAAATCCCACTCCTCTTCCTCTCATTGCTTTGACGAATCTCATGCTCTTCAAATTGAAAGTTGAGTTTTTAATTCCTGGGAGAAATTATGGTAGCATTGCATGCCGACAGTTTCAGAGATGACTGCCAGTGTAACAATTTTATCAGAAGATGTCATTTTCCTGTAAAAGAATTAGGGATCTGTTTTGTTGTTTGTTCTTAATCACCGTGTTTCTAATAAATGTCTTGTAGATAATTTCTAAAAATAATAATAAATCTAACTACTTACTTACTTTATCCATATCAGTAAATGAACGTCTGTCTTACCTTAAAATGGGATACGTACCGTATTGCCACTTATGGATTTGTTGCGTTTTGAAGTTGCTAACAAATTTATACTATTATTGGAATATTACACACTAAAGATTTGTTTATCAGCAAAGTTTGAGCATAGTAATGATATTGATTCTTACTATATATCTATATAAAACTTAAATCATCTCTTTGATATGGTAAGTAGCACAGGTTTTTCCATTACATGAGGACACAAATTATCTTTTCAAAACCAGAAATATACAAGGTAATAAATCATTTATACATCATATACATGTTTTGTTTATTATCCACTCATTCAAATAAGTAAAAACTTTTAACACTATCATTTTACTCACTATATAAGTTAAGCATGTTAGCGACCAATATCTTTATAAGCTCTTGTCGTCACTTTTAATAAAATATATCATATACAATATACTCTTTGTGCGTATTTTTTACTGATTTACTATCCTGCCTTTGTAAGAAAATCAAGGTATAGTGCTAGCAAACGTATTAATTAGCTTCAATCCACTTTATAATATAACTGATCTAGTACTGGTTTTCAAGTACAAGGTTCTATGAAGTGTGTTCATTTATTTTGTACCTTTGAATTCATGGTTTTTGCATAACTACTTGACCAAATGTTTTATGCATGTACCTTTACCTACTACCACAATAAAAAATCCTAAAGTTTAGGCTTTTATGAATATACGGGATGGTTATTTTTAAAGGATGGCACATATCTTAATATTTAGCTGATAACGTAAATATGACGCCACAGTGTGTTTTGTATATAGGCTGTAGGACGACAAGGCCTACAATTTGAACTACATGGCGGCCACGCAACCGTTAGGTATTACACTTTTTGAAAACTAGATTGTTCCCGTAATTAAACAAAAAAAAATCACCTCATAACGTTTAACTATGGAGAAAATAGCGATCATAAAATTGTAATAATGTAATGTTTAATTTTGTATTCTTGTTATACCCAAACACCAATGCCAAGACAACTTTGTCCTACTAGTTGTATTATTCATGTTTAAAATATTTACGAGCAAAAACGTTAACCGATAACATTAACATAGGAAATATTTAATGTTTGATTGACACCTTTTTACTTAAATCACTTTTGACGCAGTCATATGCATACGATAAATTGACACATTTTATTTGACAATTGAGAAACGATTTGTTTACAAAGCAGTGATCAATAAATTTGTTGCTTGGAAATCATAATTGTTTGCTCAATCAAAAAGCATTACATCTGCAATAAAATTTGAACTGAGCAAATCACTGACACCACAAAACAAAGCAAACCTTATCAGCTCAATTTTAAATATGATACTACAGTTTATCAATTCTTGATAGGGTTTTCCCAATTTTAGTACAGCAAACCCAAGTGTATGTCAGTCGGTTATTAATGCGATTTGATCGTTAGATTTTTGTAAAATGTCACTCTATATTCAAACCTTTGTGACTTTACATTTGGTGGGCAGATTGTTTCAAATAAGGTCAAATATATCGCATTGGAGCCTCAGTTTTTCCAGTTGTAGGTTTATATGCAAGAAACTTGTATACCTTGTTGACTTTACATCGGACTGTATTATTATTGTTTTCATGAGTTGACTTAATCTTCTAATTAAGTAAGCAATTCTGCATGTTTATATTCTGAAGTTGTCACCTGTTGAAATTCACAGTTTTATTAGCAAATCTACTTATTGACAAACATGTTTTCATGAAATGGATAAATTTGATACGAAATGAGTTCATCTCACTTCAAAATTTTTTTGTGAGGTGGTAGTACTTTAGAAGCATTACTAAATGAAAGCTAATAAACCTCATTTAACATTAGTAAATACCATTTTGCAAATATTTGGTGATATTTTTATTTTTGTGCAAGACAGGCTATAGGGAAGCATCAGTTTATTTATTTTCTACTCTGAAAGGGATCAATGACTTGCTCTCAAAGTCTAAAGTGGCATATACATACCAATGTACGCATGCTAACTTATCTTAAATACACTTATGTATTTTCACAATCAATCAAACTCAATCGGGTGGCAATATATTGAGAAACAGATATCTGATGCAAATTTATAAAACCGAACGTTTTCTTGTGCAGAGGTATTTTGTCAAGAGATCGTTCAGGACCTATACAGTTTTCAACTGAAAAGTTTAAAATGGACCATACATTAAGAAACATACACTCTAAATACCAGGGAATTAAATAAAAGTGAATTACTACCTAATTCAATACAATTGCATTGGGTTTAGTCAAGGTTCTTCTCTTCGGTAAAAACTCAAATATAATTGGTCTTATTAATTTATCTACAACATTTTTTTAACAACAAACAGATTTACTGACTTAATCAAAAAACTTTGACTTTTGATTTAGAGCACAACTAGTATAAAGACGGGATTCTTAACTTTGCTATAGGGATCATGGCAGGAATTCTTGTTGGGGATGATGGTAAGTTAATGTTTTTGTTTATTTTTCCATGAAATTATAGCATGTGCATTCACTCGATCTACGTTTTTTGGCAAATCAACCAATCTGTTTGTAAATAAATCGTATTTATAGCATCTAGTATTGAGTACGATATGGTAGATAACAACGGATTTATCAGTTTTTCTAATTATCAATTTTTGTGTCATAATCTTGAGTCCAACTATGGAAGTCGTTTTACGTTTATACGATGGGCAGCAAACAATTAACATGTGAATTCACTTTTGTCAATCTAGTTAGATAATCTATTTTTAATGGGATATTTGCAGATTTTAGTGAAATCGAATGAAGGTATTGGCCTATATTGAAATTTCCGTTGACCATTGTATGAAATTCATATTTCTGCCACTTACACTTACAGTATAAAAGAGAAAGTATTCTGGGTACACTAATAAACGTGAGCTTGTATTTAGTATTTTATACTAAAGTTATGGTTATCATTATCACAGGTCAGTATTGGCATACAATTTCAAATTATGTACTTATTAAAAGTAATATACGTCGGAATAAAAATAAGCCAAGCATTTATGTCATAAAAACCAATTCAAGTCACTGGCACGCTGTGCAAATTTTACCAGGCAGTGGCAAAAAACATATCACTCGTTTCAGTAATTAGTCCTTGAGTCTGTTATCTTTAATTATTTGCCCAGACCCCTTTAAGGAACAATTATTAACGAACACTCGTATTTATTACCACTATGCTAACAAGCACTCATGTTATTGATCTCTATACATATCTAAATGATCAAAAGTCAAAGCGATATCGATCTTATCTTATACAGACCTCTATGCAAAACAATATAACATAATTTATACATAACGAATACCGCATGGCTTATTTATAACAGATAGTATACATAACATTGTTTGTCTTTTACCTCGACTATTTGAGTCAAGCTGGTTTATTCATGTGTTCATACTATATCAAAGCCACCTTATTTCATGCAAGTGCACAAAAATGCCATTGGTTGGTTTGTGAAATTTTTTGCAGTAGATCCACGTTTTTTGTTAACGTTTATTTATTGTACACAAACATCGTTTTATTTTTACTATTATTGGGTTCGAAAGCCGTTTTCCATTTAACGGTTCACAATATTTTGAATTTGATTCAGTACTATTTAAAACTGTAAAATACACATGACTTCCAAATTCGTATGCAGTAGCTCTAATCAAAAGAGAACTTAGCCGATAGGCGTAAATTTTTGGTTAATGTAATTGGACCAGTAATAATTCTTGCCACACTATTTTTTGTGGGATTTTTTTCTGTATCTTATCTGAGCTGTAGTCAAAATTATCGTTCGACATGGATATTAAGTAAAGACTTGTTGTGTGAAATGTTTTTCCTTTAAAAAAATATGCGTGATAGCATGAAAAAGTTGTCATGATTATTTAATCGTTACAATCATAATGTTCAAAAATGAAGTATAAACGTGAATCAACAATTGTATGACAAATGACAATATTTACACAACAACCGTAATCTGTTACCAAGACTTTTCCTATCCCATTTGCATGGGCTGCTTGATAAAATAATGACTGAGTACATTCGTTTGGTCTCATTTGATGTCGATAAACTTTGCATTCGAGTTCAGCGAACGATTTGATTGGTAACAAATTTAACACAGTAAATATCAAAGAAATATATTACGAATTTAGTTATATTTATTGTGATATTCTTGTGAATTGTCTTTGTCCATAATGTTTGCGATTGTTTTTACATCAAATCTACATGAACGGTGCAAAGATGACTTTTTGTTGATGCACTATATATTTATATGATATATGTGTATACATGTACTAATTCTTTAAAAAATTCGGCATACCAAATGACCATCGGCATCCATTTATATATTTGTAGTTCCTATGCATGTTCATCATGGTATCAAAAAATACACATATTATATACACTAAGATTATATTGGCTACTTAACTAGTGTTTTCATGAAACACAAACAAGTTTTACTAAATTCATTGAAAATCGGTCAAATCTTTTGTCAATTAATAATCGAACAATTCAGTTTGACATCATCTCGCTCCTTTGTCTTTCCCGAATTCTGATATCGTAAATATTTCTGTAACTAAGACCATGAGTGGAAGTTTTCATGTTGGACAAATAACCAAATTTTGCCAATGCTCCTCAAATTCTGTCCACAATTCACAAAACTTCATTTTGATCAAAATCACTATTGGCATTTTTAATAGATAGGCTGGTATGAGCAGAAATTTGAATAAAAATAATTTTCTCCTTTACATCCACAGCTTTTATCTGATCATTATCTAAAATAGTAATTTGTTTTGATTTAAAAACTTTTGCAGTGTTCGACTCAGAAATCAGCGGGAAGTACGAAATATTTACTGGTTTTGTAACTTAACTAAAACAAGCTTAAATGAAACAATCATTTTATATTAAACTACACTGGTGTAAACACTAAAACGAAACTACCTAAACATTTGAAATGCCTGATTTAAAATGCATGCAAAATTGCCAGACTGACACATATTACGTCTGCGCATAAATAGTTCATCTCTAGTATTAACGGCCTTTAATTGCTATTTAGTCTGTCTTAGAGGGACATTCATATAAATTGAGACAATTGAATAATTGATGCTATGGAATTTATAAAAAAAATATTTGGACATTGAAAAAAACCAATATCATAATATTTCAGAATGTCCGTTGGCGGAAATTGTACAGGTATGTGTAAGTCCACCCATGGATGTTATCATGATGGAAAAATGGAAATATTTTGCGAATGCTCTCCAAACCCCATACTCATCCGTCAAAAAAATGCAGGATGATATGACACTTGACAAGATAACATATTGTGACATTGTCACCAAGGTTTTGATGGAGTGGCGGTCTCGTAATGGTAACAAGGCCACAATGGGAACGTTTTTAAGCATTGTCATGGAAAACTTCAATTGGAACGAAGTAGAAGGTATGTTAACCATTACCATGTTTATATTTTACATAGGAACTTATTAATACGATAATTTCCCATTTTAAAGATTTTGTTCGTCTAAAAATTCAACAACACGCAAAGAAATGGAACGACCTGGATAAAGGATCAAAAAGTTTGGCACTGAGTTCTAAAATTCTGTTCCTTGGAAAGGAACAGTCTTTTGACTCAATTGAATCCATAATGAACGAAACCGAGTTCACTGACTTATTGGATAAGTATGTAGATCACGAATTTACCCATCAGGCCTTGACACAAGACAATGTCATTAAACTTGACAATGTAACGCTTCCTAAACAGAAGTCTTATTACATAAATCGAACGCTTATATGGAAACGAAGACTAAATCCGGTTGTATTTCAAGAACGTTGTCCTGATATTTTTGTTTTCGAGGGCATTCAGCGTCATCATCTTTCCATGCTATCAAAACCTCATCTGACAGATATTTCCAGAAATCAACTAGAAAATCTGAACGTAAGATTTATTTTGCTGGAGTGTGAACACGACTTCAAGGAAATTTTGACAAAGGCTAAGGTTCCCGTTCACAGAATAAAGTATGAAGATAACTTGTACTACTGGGTGTTCAATGCAGGATCACTTCGGATCATTCGATCATTTATACTGGAAGATGAATCTGAGGAAATAAGCGAACAAGCACTGGTTAAGGAGCATTTATCGACGTTCTCTTCACGCCCTCTTGCTATTGTCAGCAGTCCAGGAATGGGAAAGTCTGTACTTCTGGGAAACTTGGCGCACCAAGTTCAAGCAGAATTTCCACACAGAATCGTGCTATTTCTGGAAATGCGGCCGTTTTTGCAGTATCTAAAGGAAACGCTAAAAACGCCTCATTTACAAAATATTAAGCATTTTATTGCATTGTATGTATCCGAAAGCAGGTTTGGTCGAAGAATCTTTCGTAAGTTGTTGGATGACGAGGGAAAACAGTTTGAAGTATTTTTGGACGGCTTTGATGAGATTCCACTTGATCAAGTCAAATTCGCAAAGGACATTTTAACATGTTTGTTGGGATCTAAAAATATACGAGCTTATATTACATCACGACCACATATGCGCGACGAATTGGAAGATACAGCTGGCGTTGTCAGCTTTGACATAAGACCTTTCCAAGAAACTGATCAGATCGATTTCCTCTGCCGTTTTTGGAAATGTCAAAGTCAAATTCAAAATGTGGAAAAACTGTCATCCTTTGCTGCAAAAGTCATCAAGGACATATCATCAGATTTTATTGGAATTCCTTTCCAATGCTTCTTGTTAGCAGAGATATACTTGAGGGAAGTCCAAAGGTTTTCAAGTATTGAGACTACATGCTATCAAATCACTAATCCATCAAAATCATTATTCGAGCTTTACGACAAATTCTTTGAAACGAAATTCGAAAAAATCCTAGACCAGGATCTAAATTGCATCAGAAAATATCATTGGGTGGAAGCTTTAAAACTAATATTTTTTGACAATAAGTTTGCTTTTTGCATTCGTCAAATGTTGGAAGATGAAATAAATCCACGAGTATGTTCACTAGAAAGTGTTTACGCGGTTGGAATTCTAGAAGCAGGAAGGATGGCCAATGGTCCGATGTTTGTACATAGGACCTTAGCAGAGTTTTTGGTGGCAGATCTGGTTGGGGTGTATCTCAGCGGAAATCAACTAGCTGAGTGCGAAGTAATGGTTCCATTTATTTTGGAGTCAGTACTAGAAGCGGGCATGGATACTCAAGACATTGATATGTTTGGTAAGAAAGTACAAAATAATGTACTCCTTGTAAAGCGTAGTATAGTATATATGGTTTTAATATAATTTTTGTCTGTTTAAAAACTCATGATTAAAAAAGATCTTCAGGAATGGGTAGCAACTATCATTAAATCATCACACATGTGGAAAAACGATACAACAAATGAGAAAAAGACAAGGTTGCAAGCAGCTCTTATCATCTTATCCCCTTAAATCTCATTGACGAAAATTTAGAGGATGCATTATTTTTTTGGATACTTCAAAATGGGAAGTATGCTACTTTTGATACCTTACTGCAGATATTGAGAAATGAACAGTGGACAGATGTTGTAGGTAAGTTTAATTCAAAGGCTTTAAACATAAGTATTATATTGCCATGCATATAACTTTACGAATACAATTGACTTAGGCTAAATTTCTTTACTTGTAGGTGAACTGGAACAACATGTCTGTGAGTACTCCAAAGCCTCTACTTTTAGTAATTCTGCGGTCTGTTTTTTTCTCGATTCATATCTTGGCAGGTATAAAAACCACTGGGATAAAAACACTCATGTCACAATGCATGTAAAAATATATCAGCAGAACAAAGCTAATCAATTTTTTGGAGACGGCTTTAATCTAGCAAACCTTCTCACGAAAAAATGCCATAAACACTTACTCTCAAGAATAACTCCTCTGTTATGGGCTACACGAGTTTCTCAACTCAAAGTTGCAAACTGCCAAGAACTGCTACTTTGCGCTGCTTTGTATGGTGATGTAGAAATATTCCAGTATTGTTGTGAGATTTTAGACGAATTTGGGGAAAAAGGATTTTTTGGAATCGAGTATAAAAAGGAGATGATGCTGGATACTGAATTCGAATTTACTCCACTTCATTGTGCACTCAAAAGCGGGAACTACAAACTTGCTGAATATTTAATTAACTGTTATAAAGAAAAGCTGGCCATGATCCCATTTCTTTATGAATGCACAATAAAGGATAGTTGGGAAAACTCTTCAGCCGTAATAGAAAATAAGAAAATTATAATTAATCTTCTACAGTCGATAAATGCACCTGTCGATCTTCATTCTCTAAAAGAATTTTTACTTGTAAATGGAATATATTTCGAATTGTTTCTAATTGTTTCCAATGTAATTGGGTATACACCAAAAGAGGAAGACTGGGAACTGCTAGCACAGACCCTTCGATTTACTATTAGAAATGATTTCCAAACCAATTTGTTAGTCGATTGGCTTGCATCAAAAAATCTAATTAACTTTTTAATTTTGAATGATGCAGATTTAGTATATTTCTTAATGTTTCGGAGCATTTTGCTTCCAGATACGCTTACAAAAATTTACAATTTATGTCCCTTTGATCTGGGTGCAGTGATATTGCATGCAGTATTTTGTAAGCGGGCTGAAGAATTTGTAAAATTAATAGTTTATATCTCAGGAAACGTTAATATTACTAACTCATAAAATAGCACAATGTTGCATTACGCTGCAGCATGTAAAAAACCGAACATAATTAGATATCTCTTGTCTGCTGGTGCAGACGTGAATTTGAAAGACAATAAAGGTAATACGGCATTAGATCTTGTACATGAAGACGAAAACTATTTTAATTTTAAACAAGTAGCAGATTGCATCAAGCTCCTCACAGAGGCGATATCTATTTCTGACAAGAAATTAAATAGCGTAGATCAAAAACAAGATCCAACTCAAACTACTGAATAAAAGCTAAATTGTTTATTTTATTTAAGCTTTCATTTAAAAATAAGTTTAGTTATGTAAATTGTACAAAGTTGATGAACTGTTTTTTTAGTAGATTTTATTTTGTAAGCCTTAAATTTGGTTTAGTAAAAAAGTACAAATACATGTGAATTTTTGCACACATGTTCTTTAGTATCAAGTGTAGTTATAGTTTGGTGGGTAGTATTTTTTACTTACTAACTTTTTTTACAAATACTTATAAACTGTTAAAATCCCTATGATAAAATCAAGTGTAATATTTTGGACAAATTTAAACATGAAATTTATAAGAGGTAAATTTTTAAATAAAAATATACCAAAAATTGGAAGCAAAACAAACTCATCTAACTTAACTTAAAGTTAAAGTTAGTCATCAATTAAAGTTACAAAAAAAGCTTAAAGATTTCTGTAACTGCTTCGCTAATTATTTAAATAAATTTCCATGCTTAAAAGTTAAAATTTACATGCTGCACATAATAAACCACGTTTAAATATTAAAACATCCTTCCCAACTAACTATTTGCATCCAAAGCTTATCTTAAAGATGAGAAAATGTGACAAAAACATTTTTC